>BMAC01000019.1:1676405-1720647 GCA_014905375.1 Phtheirospermum japonicum
TTTGGAAGTTCTGAAAAAAGGGCTGGGGGTATAAATAGCAAAACCAGCCCCTTAATTGCTTCAGCCCGTCTTTCTCTTGCTCCTCTTCCAAAATCAGAAAATCGGGCCCAGCACCGATCCGGCACGGCACCAGCAAATCGGCAGTGAAGGCGACGACAATTCGGGTAGACGGGCAATCGGCTGGGTTCGGGTCCAATCCGACAGAGCTTCTCGTTTCCCAAATTTCAGAAAATTGGACCGGCCCATCTCCTTCTATTTGGCGAACGGCTGCTGCGATTCAACGCGTGGGACGCTCGGGTATTGTTGAGTGGCAGTGGTTCAACGTGGGGAGGTTTGGGTTGGGTACTCGTGTGGTCGCTAGGGTGGCGATTTGAATTGGAGGGTGCCAAGCGGCATGGCCGTGGTTGGATCCCATCGTGGATGGGGGTTAAGGCGACTTGTTGCAGCAGAGTCGGGTTGCGGGTTTGAGAAAGGCGGATGGCTTGGCCCTACTCGACCGATCGATTGGTGGCACGGCCGGCAGGCGTGGATCCGGTGGGTGAGGGGCTGATTGGTGTGTGGCTGTTTGGGTTTAGACAGGGGTCCGATTTGATCTGGGCTGGTGGCGATTTGAGGATTGGCCGTGGTTTGGCTATGGTTGAGTTTGGACGGTGGGCTGTTTGCAAGCGCCCTCGGCGGCAAGGCTTGGAGGTGGTGATTGGTTGCCAGGCTTGAATGGTTGATATCAGCAGCCGGAATGATTTGTCGTCGTGGTTGGTCGGCCTAGGGAAGAAAAATATGGCTGCAGTGGACATTCTGGCCGGAGTTTTGGGTGGGTTTGATGGGGTTTTAGCCGGGATTCATTTGGAGTTGATGATATCGTGATGTTGGCAAGGCTGATGAAGAATTTAACAAAATTCACACAAAAGATAATTACCTTGCTTGCGGCTGGTTTTGCAGAAAAGTCAAGAAAAGTGGAAAGGCTGCAGATGGTTTGAAAACGGCTGAAGAAGAAAAAAAATTAGATTTTGCTTATAAACCAAAGATGGTTTTAATTTTGGAAAGTTAGGGCTGAGGTTTAGTGAATTCAGGCTAGTCATTGGGCTCGTTTTTGAAGTCCGAAAAGAACCAATCCACTATACGACTTAAGTTTAAAACCAAATAATTTCGTGCACAACCTAATTGACGAATTTAAATTTTTAAATCGAAATAGTTTCTTAGGTGACCCAAATGTATTTTAAATAAATAAATAATTTAAACATTCAATAAATTATAATAGTTTTAGAAGTCGAAATATATATATAATTTATTTGGTAACCGAGTTTTTAATTCGATTAAATAGAATTCGTAGATTATTTAAAATTATAAATAGAAATTCATTTATGGTGACAAGTTTGGGACTAAAATTATATTTTAAAGCATAATGATAAATAAATAAAAAATGAAAATATATTTTTGATGCATGGGTGTTACGTTCACAGACCAGGAAAATCTAACAAGATAATTGAAACTTTTCCTGTGTAATTCAGTCACCAGGGATCTCATCGTATTGAAATGAAAAGCAGATGAAACATTTCATATCATTCTATCACAACAACAACATGGACAAAAGTCGAAAAATCATGTACCCTATTAGCAAGGACAAAATAAAGAAGTTGAAACATTTCATATCATTCTATCACAACAACAACATGGACAAAAGTCGAAAAATCATGTACCCTATTAGCAAGGACAAAATAAAGATGAGGAGTCGACAACTGATAAAATTTACCTCTAAATCAACTAGTTGGTTCTTAATCTGCTTCTTTCCCACTATGAGTTATAATTGTATTTTCTTTGGTCATGTCATCATATTCCAATTTGCATACATATTAGATAGTATTTCTTAGTATCTGTCATACACATGGAAAGATCATTAATATCTTATATGCTCTTTTCTCTTTTAGACGAGTTATATAATATATTTGTATCTCTTTCAATTTTAGGACAATAAAAAGTATTATTTGTTATGGCATTATAATTAGTTCACATTCATTGTATTTAGTGTATCTACATTCACTGTATTTAGCTATGACAATGTAGTTAGTCTATATTCATTTTATTTGCCTTGTCTACATTCATTGTATTTAGCTAGTTTGTAACTATATATACTTGTGAATAATGAATGGTACAATTATCCCTTCAATCAATCTTCTATATGGTATCAGAGCCACTAAAAGGCCTACGCCTCTCAAATCTAATTTATCTAACATAACTCAGTCATGGCTTCCACCAATAACAATACGTCCGGCGCCACCGCCAGTGCCTCTTCTCCCGCCCTTGTGGCTATTAACCCGGCAGTGCAAGCCCGTCTCAAGCTCTCATCCACGAATTACAATGCGTGGAGCTTCCAGTTTCGGGTACTTCTCACC
Source organism: Phtheirospermum japonicum (assembly GCA_014905375.1). Lineage (NCBI taxonomy): Eukaryota > Viridiplantae > Streptophyta > Magnoliopsida > Lamiales > Orobanchaceae > Phtheirospermum > Phtheirospermum japonicum. The sequence continues at coordinate 1,678,796 of BMAC01000019.1, forward strand.
GGCTACGGCCTTTTTGGATTTCTTGATGGATCCAACTTATGCCCTCCTTCCGCCGATGATACCCCCACCGTGGTTGCCACTCGCGACTTATGGACCCGCAAGGATTAGTTGATCCTCTCCGCCATTATTGGCGCCCTTGAGCCCACACTCATCCCTATCATTGCGTCTTCTCGCACCTCTGTCGATGCATGGCGCATCCTCAAGAATACCTACGCCAAACCCACTCGTGGTTGCATCACCGCTCTAAAAAAAAGCTTCACAATCCGGTGAAAGGATCTCAGAGTATCACCGCTTTTATGATGGGCATCAAATCCATTGTTGATGAACTTGCCTTGATGAACGTTTCCACTGATCCAGAGGACCTTGTGATCAAAATTCTCAATGGATTGGACGACTCTTATCGTTAAATTGCCAACGCAATTCACGCTCGTGAAAATTCTATTTTCTTTGAAGAGCTTCACAAAAAACTTCTTAATTATGAAGCTAACCTTGCGATAAAGTCTCAGCCATCTCTATTGGCCCCGTGACCGCTTTCTCGGCCAATAAATCCGCCAGCCAGCAACGCCCCTCATATTAGCAGGCTTCCCCACGTAACTTCTCTAATTAACCACCGTGGAACAACAACAACTTGTAGAACTTTGGTGGCCACGGATACTCTCAACACTCTGGTGGTCGTTGTCGCTACTATCAAGGAAAGTGTCAATTATGTAACCAAACGGGCCACAACGCATGACGATGTCCCTCCTTCCGGAACGACCCACTCATCTCCAGCACTCCCCAACAACAGTATGCGTACTTGCCACAACAGTTGACATATACACCTTCGGCCAACACTACTCTCGCTTCCCCCACACCCTCCTAGTGGCTCTTGAACTAGGGCGCGTCGCATCACATTACAATCGACCTTGTTAATCTCACTATGCAATCACCCTATAAGGGCTCGGATGATATCTTCATCGGTAACGGTATCGATTTGTCCATCTCGCATACTGGACACCTCACTATTGATTCTTTTGTCTTAAAACTATCTAATGCTTTATGTGTACCCAATATGTCCCAAAGTCTCATTTCTGTATCTCAAATTTGTTTACTGAATAACTTTGATGTGGTATTCTGTGTCTCCGATTTTCAGGTGAAGGATCGGCAAACAAAGGCCAAAATTCTTTGCGGACCACATAGGGACGACGTGTACAACTGGCCGGTTGCTTCAAGTGTCTCCTCTGCCCTCACGACTACAAAGCCTTCTCTTCTAGGTCACCCTTCCGCTAAAGTATTAGGTCATTTAACTACGTCTGGGTCAATTTCAATTTTATCGAGTCAGTTAACAAGTCTTTCTTGCAATTCTTGTCATATTAATAAAAGTCATAAACTTCCATTTGCTTATTCAGCTCTTCTATCTTCTGCTCCCCTTGATTTGTTATTCTCTGATGTTTGGACTTCTCCCGTTACTTCCACGGATAGCCTTAAATACTATGTCATATTCGTGGATCACTATACTCGATATATATGGTTTTACCCCTTTTCTCGTAAACCCGACGTCTACTCGACCTTTGTTAACTTTAAAAATCTTGTAGAAAATTACTTTCAGAAAAAGACCATCACTCTCTACACCGACAATGGGGGCGAATTTATTGCTCTCCGTCCTTTTCTTACAACTCATGGAATTACTCACCTAAACACTCCCCCCCACACCCCGGAACATAACAGTTTTGCCAAGCGTCGCCATCGTCATATGATTAAAACTGGACTAACCCTACTTCATCAAGCCTCCACACCTCTTTTCTTTTGGCCGTTTGCATTTGCTACGGCTACCTATCTCATTAACTGTCTTCCCAAAGCAAATCTTAATTTACAGTCATCCTTCGAGAAATTATTCCACCGTTCTCCCAATCTATCTCGTCTCCATGTATCCAACTGTATTTGTTATCCTTGGATTCGGCCGTATACGTCTCATAAGCTCGAGTCTCGCTCAACTTCGTGTGTTTTCTTGGGATACTCGCTCACCCAAAGTTCTTATTTGTGTTATGAGCCAGTTTCCTACCGCATCTTTACATCTTGACATGTCCATTTCGCCGAAAACATCTTTCCTCTTGCCAACTCCATCTCACAATCACCCGTATCCCCTTCGTCTTTTGTTTCTACTGTGGCCTCTACGGACATTCCACTTCCTCTTGTCTTCCCAGCACTTGTAGCACCGCCAAGTGGTCCATATACCGTGTCATCACCGCCGACATCCCCTTGTCGTCCTTCACCGCCTGTGCCAGTGCCACTTGCGTCTCCCTCGCGCAATAATCACCCTATGAGAACTCGTGGAAAAAATCACATTACCAAGCCAAACCTGAAGTATGACTTGGCCGTTGCTTCTTCAACTTCAGACCTCGAGCTGGCTACGGTCTGCAAAGCCTTAGTTGATCCCCGCTGGCGAGCGGCAATGGAATCTAAAACTAATTATGTTTAATTATTTTTCACTTGAAACATGCTAAAACTAACATCAAAAATATTTGATGGAAAATAACAATTTTTGGTATGATTCCTAGAACTTGATGGAATAATACTTATTTTCCATGAAATCGAGTATTATTAACTAAATCAGTCTCTCGAGAATTACAATCTGAAATTAATGTGAAATAGCACTTGCTCGACCAAATGCTATTTAACAGAAAAATTTTCACACATTTAACAGTTCTTCTACAAAGCCATCTTATAATAGCCTCAAAATATAAAAATGATTAACCTAACAATAGTTCTCATGCTAAAATCCTCAGCATAACCCTCCTCACCACCGAGAAACCACCAGCGTAGCGCCGTCACCACCATGCCTTGAAGTTATTGGCTTATGATAACAGTAAGTCTCTCTATTCACCAGAACTCTAACAAGTTAGTTGAAATGTAATCTTAAGAAGTAATTATATAAAGAAACCTAGAGAACTAAGAACAACAACCAGTACTAATCATAACAAGTCCGACAAGAAATCAATATACCCGTATTTTCATTTCACCCCAACTTTTCAACACCCAAAAGATTACAGGGAGAAATTCATGAAATTGTTATGATCAGATGTTCAGTCGCGTTTCTGAAAAAGGGCACGATGATTGTAAAAATAAAATTAGAGATCGACGGTTTGACCTGTGAAAAAATCGGATGCTGTTAAGACGATCAGGATTTGACTGTGGCTAATAAAATTATCGACCAGTTGAAACTGAAATAACTAGAATCTGATAAGTTATATAAAGTGTGAATCTGATCAGTTAGATAAAGTGTACAAAGTCGGGCTTTTTATGAAGGTTCGGTTGTTTAGTTTTATTTTGTTTTTTCAAATCTAGTTTAATGGATGATTTGGATAAGTTTTCTTATAGAAATATGATTTTATGAACTTTTTAGATTTAAGTATTGTATTTTATTTATATAGAAATATTATCACTTTTGCATTAAATATTCACATTATCAATAAAACATGTCACTTTTACTAAAAACTTAATATATTATAATGTCACCAATCAAACATGTGTATCAAAATTTAAATATTAATTAAACATAACTTGCCAATCACCACAGCATTTGAAAACCCCCACCACGCACTTTTTAACTTTTTAAAATCGCCATCATTTTTTAAAATAATTTTGAAAACCGTTATTGGAGGGACGAAACCTCCCGGTCGGCGCCGTACACCACGTCATCACCGACGTCTTTCCAAACCAATCACAACATCATTCTATCACAATTGCACAATTACAACATCAATCTATCCCTAATTAAATCGTAATAAACTTTAAAAACCACAATCGCATAAACTTTAAAAAATAATTGCATAATTGAACCCTATTTGAACTAACGAACACTAATTGCATAATTGAACCATAACTATGTAATAATTGCTAAATTGAATCTCAATTTTATAAATATTCCTTAATTCAATCCCAATTTAATTATTACTAAATTAAGCCCTAAGTATGTAATAATTTCCAAATTGAACCTTAATTTTATAATTAATTCTTAACTCAACCCAAATTATATAATTACTCCTAAATTCAACCCTAAATTGAAACCTTAATTGGAAATTATACCCTAAATTAAAATCCTAATTGAAAATTAATACCTAAATTGAAACCTTAATATAAATAACGAAACTAAAAACGAGTTAAACCCTAAATTCAACCTAAACTATAATTACAAACTAAAAATGAAATTAATACATATAAATAATATAAAATATATAAAAGAAAAATAAAAAACAAACCAAAAAAATTTACCTGTGGACAGACGGCGACAGACAGTGATGGCCGAGCGACGCAGGCGGTTGTTGTTGCGGCGGAGGGCGAGTGGCGGGTGGCGAGCGGATGCTGCGACGAAGGGCGACCGAACGGACGAACGATGACGGAACGGGCTAGCGGGCGGTGGCGACGGCGGGGCACGGGGATTTTTTTTCCTTACGTGTTTTCTGTAATGCTGAGATGGGGATCTGAATATATCCCCAAAATGCTGACGGGAATGGGACCGTCAGCATACATTTTTTTAATTTTCTTTTAATTTTGCTGACGGGCTAGCACCCGTAAGCAATATTTCTTTATTTTATTTTTAATTATGCTGACGGGCATGTGCCCGTCAGCAATGTTGCCCGTCAGTGACCCGTCAGCAAATCCATTGCCTAATTAGTATACTGACGCTGTTCTGAGAGTCGGCTGACGGGTTTCTTGCTGACGGCTTGTGACCGTCAGCATTCCGTCAGCATATACTGACGGGTTTTCAGCCCGTCAGCATTTGCCTATTTTTTTGTAGTGATACTGTGGATTTGGGTGCACCCAATAATTTAATTTAATTTATTATCGTATATATCTGACATATATCATCACATATAACTGATATATCATCACATATAATTGATAAAAAGCATCACAAATAATTTAAAATCTAAAACCCTAAAATGAAAAAAAATAAGCCTAAAACGAAAAACTAAATCCTAAAAATGAAAAATTAAACCCTAAAATTGAAAATTAAACCCCGATATTGAATATTAAACTCTAAACCCTAAGTTTCTATCATAAATCACCGCATATAACTGACAATATTACCACATATAACTAACACATATCATCACATATAATTGGTAGAATAAAAGAATTTTGTCGGGAGCCTAAAATGGAAGATTAAATTAAAAAAATAGAAAACTAAATTTTAAAATGAAAAATTAATCTTAACTCTAAATTTTTGTCACATATCATCACGTATAATTACTATATTATTATCGCGTATAATTATCATATATCATCACGTATAATTAAATTATAATAAATTTTTAAGGTGGGTCAAGTTGTATGTAATAAATTGTCAAATAAAGGGACACAATCCTCATCAATTTTTTTCTTATCTATATATTTAGCCCAACACTTACGGACAAGACTTTGTTCAACGACATTATATATCAATATTGTTTGACTCAAACTTTATGTGTGCACGTGGAATATATGTTTGGTGACATAATGTCCTATCCTATATTAGATGTTTTATTTGCCAAGTTCGAGCGTATAACGACCAAATTCATGTCAATTTCATACATACTCTAAAAATATATCAATGAATATAACAAGTTTTGTTATGCGGTGCACCATATAATTACGGTCAATCTGCATGTAATCTATATATCTCATAAAACTGTTAGAAAGGTAATTTATATGATTTTGGTATATTTTTTGGAAAAATACAATGTACAAGCTAAATAATAACTTATACTATATCATTAATACAAAGAGTATTGTAATAACATAAAATATTTACATAATCAATACTTGAGTTTTCTTTTTATTCTACTAAAAAATCTTATCCCATCTACAATAAATAAAGTGCCAACTCTCTCCGTCCATATAACCTAACTGACAATACCCACTCCCCTAAACAAACAATGGCCTTCACCATTCATCACTTAATTATCACCCTTATCATCACCGTTCTCTGCTGTGTCCTCTCGGCCTCCGCGGCGCCCCAAAAAACCCCCTTAGCCATCCAAGTCTGCAAAAACACCACAGACTTCAACTTATGCCGTGACATCTTGTACATCGACCATCGGGCCCCCACCGCCGACCGTGTCATTCTTGCCTCCATAGCCTTCCCCTACGCGTATTTCAACGCGACTAATATCAGAGCGGCGATACTCTATAACATTGAGAAATTCGTGCATGGTGGAGGCAGTGAGAGTTCCGACTTGTTCAAAAGCTGGAATCACTGCGTGGATTACTACACTGAGACGATCCGTTCCCTGAGTGAGGTGCTGCGCGAGTTGATTCTTAAACAAAAATATCACGATTTCGTTAAACCAGCACTCCAGGCGGAAAACCGTGCGCGCGCCTGCGAAAAGGGTTTCAATGGCACTGCGTGGCCCTTAGCTAGGCAGAATAGCGACTTCATCAAGATAGCCAACATTTGTTATGTTGTAGCTAAGCTCTATGCAGCTAATTAATAATTAACTATTCAGCTGGCTTTCCATTTGTTGTTAATGGATGGGTAATTTATTGAAATAATAAAGCTGTATTTCAGGTCATATATTTGATTTGTTTGTCTTTCAATTTTCTGTTTTCATTATAGAGAAACTGTATGGTTGGTATGTGTTAGGATTTTGGAAAAAGACAGATCATGCATTTAAATTCTTCCATTTTATAATTGAGATTCTTACAACTTGACGATCATGCCCTATTAGGGTATGGCATGGAGTATTCTATACAACAAGAATACAAAGATTTGTTCAAAGATGTTTAATAGGAGTAACTTACAAATTATTAAAGAGTTTGTAAATGAAAAAAGCTCACATTATTTCATTAATCTACTTAGATTTCATATATACATTACAAGTTATATTTATAAGGAATTAAATTATTGAAGAAGTTATTTTGTAGTCCATATTATAGTGTTCACTTCCTAAAAATACCGTGGAATATATTATATTATTCACTATTAATATAAATCTGACCAAATTATCAATAAATAAAAAAATCAAACTATTTTGTTGACATGACATGATTGTTGAATAACTTATCATTTTTCACTTAATTTAAATCTTTAAATTCAAATATATATAGTCTAAGCTACCTTAATTGCCCCTCACCTCTATATATATTTTATATATTTCCTTTTCCTTTTTTCTTTCTTTCTTTCTTTTTTCTTCTTCTTTTTTTTTTTTTTTTGATATGTTCTTTTTCCCGATTAATAAAAATTTTGTCAAGAGCCTTAATTTAAATGCTACGAGTTAATCAAGTGGATAAAAATATTAACTATCATGTTTAAATGTTTTATCTAACATTTCTTTCCCTTTTTTTTCCCCCTTTTTCCCGATTAATAGAAATTTTGTCAAGAGCCTTAATTTAAATGCTACGAGTTAATAAAGTGGATAAAAATATTAACTATCATGTTTAAATGTTTTATCTAACATTATTGCATAACAAATCCAACTCACTAATCTCCTTGCAAAACCAAATTAACCATAACACAAATAAACGGGAAAGTTTCATTTTTGGTACATTACGTTGGCCACATTTAAGAAAAAGTACGTGATGTTGGCCATCATCAAACAACGTCTATTAAGTTGACCAATTCATCAAAAAAGGTACAAAACTTTTTTGCTGACGTGGCGTGATTCAATACTTTCTTATCATTTTTCTTTAATTTTAAGTATTAAATTGATAAAACTTTCTTATCATTTTTCTTTAATTTTAAGTATTAAATTGATAAAAAAAACTAGGAAAATTTTTATTTTTGGTACACTATGTTGGCCATATTCCAAAAAAGGTACGTTAAATTGGCCACCATCAAATCATATCTGCTAAGTTAACCAATTTATCAAAAAAATTCTAAAAAAGCTTTGATCGATTTTTTTTTTTCCTGACGTGGCATGATTATATATTATTTTATTAATTTTTTTTATTGAAATATTAAATTGTAGACAAAACCTGTTTTGCCTTCATTTTCTTTTCTTTTAATCAAATAAATAAAATCTTAATTAATAAGAAATAAAAAAAATCATTGATAAATATATAAATATAAAACAAGTCTTCAAAAATTATAAAGTTAATATAATAGTTTATATGATTTTTATATTATTAAAATTATAATTAATACAAAATAATAAAATCGGAGATAAATATAAGAATATAAATTGAATCATAAAAAAATAATAAAATATATATAAAAATATATATGAGAAAATCTATTATAAATGAATTTTGAACTCTCTATATTTATTATATATTTTTTTTATATTTGTATTATATTATTTTATTTATAAATGATTTATATTAATTCTTATTGATTATAATTTTATTAATTAGATTAACGGACAGAGAAAAGAAAAACATAAAAAGAAAAGGGAGAGCAAAACGCATTTTTGTCTTTAATTTATTTTGTATAATTATAAAAAATTAATAACAAAATATAGAATTATACCACTTTAGAAAAAAATTTGATCAAAGCTTTTTTGTACCTTTTTTGATGAATTGATTAACTTAGTAGATATGATTTGATAATGGCCAATTTAACGTACATTTTCTGGAATGTGTCCCACATAGTGTACCAAAAATGAAAATTTTCCCAATTTTTTTTTTCAATTTAATATTTAAAATTAAAGAAAAATGATAAGAAAGTATTGAATCACGCCACGTCAGCAAAGAAGCCCGATCGGGCTTTTTTTGTGCATTTTTTGATGAATTGGCCAACTTAATAGACGTTGTTTGATGATGTCAAATATCACGTACCTTTTCTGAAAAGTGACCAAAATATTGTATCAAAAATAAAATTTTCCCCACAAATAACTTCGACAATTATACATCAACTATATCCAATCACACGCACACAACATAATGATTAAAATTGTAAGGTTTATAGAATCATGCATTTAAATTCTTCAATTTTATAACTTAGATTATTACAACTTGAGGATCATGTCCTATTAGAGTATGCCATGGAGAATTATAGACTACAAGAATACAAAGATATGTTCAAAGATGTTTAAGAACATGAATACAAATTTAAGTTACTCTGAAAAATACACTACAACAAATGAGACCAACGTGAAGGACAAAAGTCGTTCCTACAAGTGTTGTTGTCTTTGCTTTTGATCTATAGGAACGACATATCGTTCCAAAATTATCGCTCCTATAGGCATTTGCCTGTATATCTATAGGAACGACTTTCGTCGCTCCTGTATCTTAAATACCAATAGGAACGATAAGTCGTTCCAAAATTGTCGCTCCTATAGACTTCTGTCTGTATATCTATTGGAACAACTTTATGTCGCTCCTGTAGCTTAAATACTAATAGGAACGACATGTCGTGCCAGTTCCTCAAATTTCTGCGTCTACAAAAATCTCATATTTATAGGTCTATAGGAACAACAAATCGCTCCAATAGTGTTACACAAATTAAGAAACATGTCCTCCCTATTTTGTCATTCCTATTGATTGTAAACCTATTCAAACAAAATCTTGTTCCAATTTTGCCATTTCCAAGTTAATTAGGTATCCAAAAAAAAATCGTTATTATAAGTTAAATTCAAAAGATAGGAACTCATAAATAACTCAAAATAATTCAATATTAAGCATATACATTGCAACACGCAACTTGTACACTTCAAATTACATCAACCAATTCTATTAGTTCCACCATTTGCAAGAGTAGTCAACACGATTCAAAACAATTATACACTTCAATACCAAACTAAGGTGAAGATCCATCATGCTCGTCCGCATCACAGGCCTTATCATCAGCAAGCATATCCTCTATATCAACTTCTATCCCAACTTTTGTCTTAAGAAGAGGAACAAAAAAAACCCCATATATTCTTGGTATAAATTGTGAATTAACAGAATTAAATCAAATTATAATATAATTTGGCACCATTTAATTTCTTATAAGAAACATATACGTTTACCTTTAAGGTGAATCAAGATAGCACTCGTGAACTCATTGAATCCTAAATTCAAAACTTTCTCTGGAATTCTGCAAAAGAAAAAGAGGATGTATCTCTTGAACAAACAAATGAAATTTTTTAAAAAACTGCTTGATATAACTTCATCACCTGTCACTAACATCAATTAATTTTGAAGAAGGAGGAGAAGGATAGACATGAGACATTACTAATTACTGTATCACAACTCAAAATATATATATATTAAGGTTGCTGTAATACATATTTTACAACGCATGCTTGTCAGCTTAATGAAAAGAGAAGAAAAGGCAGTCGCATCTAAGAACAGTACTCAATTTTGTATGCTTCGAAACGACATTTACTTTGAAGAACTGCTATTTGACCAAACATTATTCTCAACCCACACAAGAAAAAGATTTGAAAATGGTCAATAAATTTATTAATTAATTAACCTCGTTTGCATTAATGCTTTTGGAAGCCGAGCTGATTATTTTTCAAATTGTACTCCATATAGAAATTCTGCTACAAAATATCACCCAAAATCATTGCAGGCCCTTGCCAGACTTTCTCTTTGCCAGCACCGCGGCCTTTGGTTTCATTAGTGATCAGAACTAAATCACTACTCACGGTAGTGTTGTCCATGAATTTTAAAAGAAGGAGCAGACAAGCAAAGTCGCACAAACGTCTAAAATTGCACACACAACCCAACAGGAAGACAGATAGACCAGTAAAATATAAACAAGTTACCTCAACATTTTCTTCATACTCATTGGCCATCTCAAGCTTTTTCAAGACCGGGCAAGCCAAAAGAAGCCCAATGGAGTAGGCTATTTCATATAAGGCAAGTGTCAGATTATGAAATTGTTGTGCGAAATAATTTAATAAAATGGGTAACAGATAAATGCAATACCAGCGGCATAGTTGGTAAAACCAACTTCCTGGCCAAAGTGAGGCAGCTCCTGGGCATAAGCAGCAGGGAGGATATGATCACCAGTGATGCTAGCAGAAACAACTTGGGCAACTATTTCTTTATTGGTCTATAAAGTCCCGTTAAGGTAAGTACCTAAGAAATTTAAATATCAAATTACAACATATAAGCATCTCTTCAGGGAATTTTTTTTTTTAAAAGTGAGAAAGTTACTCACCACCAGAGACTTGGGACTAATTAGAATAGCTACAAAAGCATGTGTAGAACCTTCAAGCTTCAAATCAAACTTTGACAGAGATAAGGCATAAGAGATTTGCAGTTTGCACACACAAAAAAAAGGTAAATGTCAGAGAATATATCAAGAAGAAGTATTGATGCAAAGGGAAATAATTAAAATCACAAAAAGGATGTTACATATACAAACTAATTGCAGAAATTATTATTTGTAATACTCATTAAGATGTCAACAAATCAATAACGCATAACAAGAAATTATAAATATATTGACTATAAGAATTCATAATGAGACCCCTTTATTTAGGAGAACACAAATCCAAACACTTTTCACCAAACATTACAATTAGTAATGCACGCATTAATTGGGTARTATAAGGCAGTAGCTAATTGATCTATCTAAATATACAAGGAGAAAGTTTGGATTTTGATCTTTAACCCACAAAACTCGAGAGCACATGGAGCAGAATTACTCATGTGTCTTTGTTGGTCTATAAAGTCACGTTAAGGTAACTAACATGATATATTCGCTCAAAATAACATGAAATCRGTTATAAGTATTAAGAATTTCAAAGAATGGCAAAAAGAATTTCCAATAAATAACTAAATTTGAGAATCAAGTAGAGACTAAAAAAAATGAAACCCATCCACAAAGAGCACTAATTATCAGAATCAAACGATATAGGAAAAAAAATAGAGATGGGCAAAAATGGATACAAATCGCACAACAAATCGGTATTTTGGGGTGTTGTACTTGTTCTTGTCCTGATTGATCAGGAAAATCCTTGCACGGTAGTCGGTTTTCTCCTCTGAATTAAAACAAGAGTCAAGATATGTTATATCTAAAACATGAAAGCATAAAAAAAGGTCAGTGGTGACTTACGCCTCCTTCTCTTGAACTTAACTTGGAAACGCTTGAAGTAAACTCTCGACTTCTGGGCTTTGACAAACACCTGTAAATAACATCACCAAGTATTAGCAAATACACCATAAAGCAAATACTATAATTAGAACAAAATATGCTTTTAAACTGTTTGTAATCGACAGTTAATGGAACAAAAAAAAAACTAAACAGTTTTAAATTTGAATGGATAATTATATATATTACCCCTGAGGTTTTGTTTACTTACAAACAAAACCCTACAATGTTAATTATCTCAAGGATTAATTATGAAAAAAAGCCCTGGGATTTGGTGTATTTGTGTGTATATATTCCTTTGCTTATAAGGGGGGTAGTTCAATTAGTTTATTTTCCCCATAATATTTATGCATGTATCCATTTACAAAGATTCAAAGACTGGAAGAAAGAAACATATGTTCGGGAAAAAAAATCTCGAGTAAGCTAATTGAACGCAGGCGAGAGGTTTGGAGTAATTACATTATTCATTTTCGTGTGTAAAGAACTCGAGTACTTTGTCCAAGCTGCAAAGAATCCCGAATCAAAGAAACATATTACAGCCACCATTCATCTTTAGAATATAAAAGAAAATTAGGAAAAAATCAATCTACAAAGAATCCCGGATCAAAGAATCATATTACTGCCACCATTCATCTTTAGAATCTAAAAGAAAATTACGGAAAAGAAAAAGAGGAAAAAGAAAAATGAGATACCTCAAGTTTGTCTATCAAACGCATAAGCTTGGAGTTAACCACGTGCTTAGAGAGCTTCAAAATCGCCGGCGGCACACCGACTGCTTTTCTACAATTTTCTAACTGGTTTGTCAATTTCCTGGGGTTGCAACCCGCAACCTCCCAGTTTTCAAAACACGCACACAAATTATGAACACCAACAGTGCAGTCGTATAAGATTAGAGTTTGATTATTATAAAATAAATATAAAAAAATCTACTAAAAATGAATGGAATGAAAATGGTAGAAATTTCTAAGAAAATTATACATTTAAATAGAGGAAAAAAATGATGGGTCGGATGAAATCATACCTCATGCGAGAAAACCAAGGATTGTGAGATATCCACTGAATGCCGTTTCCTGGAAAGAATTCGAAATTGTGAACTAAATGCTACAAAAATGGGAAATTCGTTGGCAATCTATTGAAGCTGTAATATGGCAGGAGAGAAGTATATGTAATTTCAAACCAAGCCCTAAATAAAATCCCAAAGAAATTCGCAACAATCGTCTTCCCCGTGAGCGCGGCGCGGACACACATACATGGTGGAGATACGAGTGAGATAAGCGGTGCAACTATCGATCGAATTCTAAACAGAGGCGAGCGGGCGAGGTAGATTGTGTTGAGTTCTGGAGTGCGGCGAAAAAGGGATGAACGAAAAAGGGGACAGACGGACTAATGACAATTTTTTTAGATATGTGGGGGAGAAAACCTCCCTACGGTCGGTGATTAGCTAAGAAGATTTGGGGCAGAGTTGGGAAGAGGGAAACTGTTGTGAAATATTTGTTTTGCCGCTTTCAGGAATGGTCCTTAATTTTTCGCATTGCCGCCCGTCGTGTGTTTTTTTCTTTTTCACATTACCGCCCATGTTTTTTTGCATTTCTTTCTTTATGTCTATTTATTTATTTTTTTTATTTATCCATATAATTTGGTATTATTAAATGAATAATATAATTTTAATTAGAAATTAATAAAATTATATATATTCAAACAAATTTGAAATTTTGGCTCTGGACGCCAATCACATACGCGTGCTGCCCATTAAATTAATTAAAAAAATTCAAAATATCGAGACACAGGTGCCAAACGCGTCCCGGACCATTTCATTTATAAAATTAATTACCTGGTATAACCCTAATTCGATGAGTTATTTCTATACCCTAATTTTTTTTTTCTAAATAAATAAATAAATATATTTACTTATTTATTTAGGTTTTCTTCTTTTTATAATTTATTATTTTTAAATAAATAAACGTATCTATTTATTTAGGTTTTTTTTGTTTTCATAGTTTTTTATTTTTAAATAAATAAATTTATTTATTTATTTAGGTATTTTTTTTCTTTTTATAATTTATTTAAAATTTTTATTAGTGAAAATAAATATTATCAATGCCTCTTTTGCTACATATGCCTCGGCTATCGACTGGGCTAATATAAGGTCACTCACATTCAAACTTTTGCAGACATTTTCTTGAAAAAGTTACATAATTCTATTATAGCATCAGATATATCCTTACCAAGTATGCACGGGCTGCCACTGGCAATAATCTTTACATTATGATATGGCAATCGTGAGATTTCAATCCAGTTAAGCAGCTTTGACATGGAGGTACACACCTTCTCAAGTTTGATGCAATTCCATCTAGAAATCTCACAGGCCAGATTCAATTGCGAAATTCAACTGGTTTGGTCGGGGGTAGTGTGTAACGAGCCCTTAGCTTCATTATCTTACCCCTATCCTCAATAAGGTGCAACTCTGGCCTAATTTTCATTCTCAATAGATCTCGTCTTGCATTAAGAGTATAATTTGACTTCAGTGGATCATCCATGATGGTCCCCACGACACTATCACACATATTATTTTCTAAATGCATCATGTCGATATTGTGTTTCATGTCATTACTAGACCAGTAAGAGAGCTAAAAAAATACTTTTTTTTCCAATTCAACTCATCTGCATATTACGGGTCCCTGCACCACAATAACTCTTATGTTTCTCAGATATCTTTGGTCTGACTCGATTTAGTTGGATCAATATATCTTTCATTGTTTTTTTTTACTAGAGGACTCCGACGTTCTGGTAGACCGTTGAAGTTCAGCGAACTCGTCCATCTATGGTGTATCGAAAGAAACATTCTAGTACCAAAGTATATTACCTTTCCCAATACGCGCATGGATGGGGTTTCATCATTACATGTGGGACAAGCCATGTAACCTTGCCCGCTCCACCCTGACAGAGTACTTCTTGCTGATTGTCCACATTAATGCTGCTCGCATGCGAAATAAACCACGATTTTTTGTGGCAGCGTCAAGTGTGTCCACACCAATTGACCACATAATTTTCAATTCATCAACAATAGGCCGTAGGAAAATGTCGAAATATTTTCCCGGCGATTTAGGTCCAGGTATCAGTAGTGTCAGCATCAAATACTTCGGTTTCATGCATAGCCATGGTGGAAGATTATAAACTGTCAATATTACTAGTCACATGCTATACACCTGACTCATATCACCAAATGGGTTGACGCCATCAGCCGCAAGTCCAAGACGAATATTGCGTCGCTCACTAGAAAACTCTGGATGTCTAGCATCAAATGCATGTCGTGCTTTGCCATCCCTCGGATGAGTCATAACATCTGCACTTGTATGATATCCAGTACTATGCCAATGCATAAGTTTTGTCGTCTCTTCCATTGCAAATAACATCTTCAATCTTGGAATCATAGGGAAATATCGCATAACCTTATGTGGAATTTTGCTTTTAAAACCTTTTCCACTATTCTCCCGCCAACGTGATTCTCCACAAATTGGACATGTTTCTTTATTGGCATGATCTTTATAAAACAATGCACAATCATACTTACATACATGTACGTTCTCATAGCCGAGACCCAAACTTCAAGCAACTTCTTAGCCTCATAATGTCAGTTGACAAGTTTCATCGATGGGAATGCGAGTTCCAATAACTTAGGCAACTCATTAAATAATCTATTTGTCCACTTGTCATTCACCTTGATATTCATCAACTTCACAAGAAAGTTTAATGAAGAGAATGATGAAATCACTTCATACAATTTAGTGTCCATTGCCTCGTACAAGTTATGATACTGCTCGTCAGGGCACTCCAACCCATACTCATCATCTGGGTCCACGTCTTCCATCGCATTTCTCATTTCATCCGTCATTTCAAATTCAACGGCTAACGGACCAGGTTCGTGTTCTGGTAAATGCTCTCCGTGGTGAATCCAAATATCATATGATGCATCAAACTCATACCTCTGAATATGCATCCGAACAACTTCCAACTTCAGAGACTCCAAATTTAAACACTTGTTGCACGGGCACTTAATCAACCCCATCCTATTCACAAGAGGTCACACATGTTAATAAATTCACTCACTCCACGCCTAAACTATGGCGACATTTTATTTGTAATTCGCGTCCATCTCTTATCCATCACCATATTTGAAAGCAGGAAAAAGAAAAATGACCAAAATAGTTAGGTAAATTCTTAGCTCCTCTATTATAAATTATTTACAAAATTCTTCTATTTTACATTTATTTATAAACATATAATTGTGAATTGATTAAAAAAAAGTACAAAACAAAAAAAAAACAAAAATATTAGAAAATTATAATACATAAAATTACAATTTTCCTTTCTATTTGAGTGTGCATATGATGTGCATTAGCAAATTTCTATTCTTTTATTTCGAAAATAAACACAAAAACAGACAACCTATTGGAACGATATAACCAAGATTCTGGAAGGACATGTCCTTCCAATTCCTTCCAAACACAAGAATCTGCTCCTGACTTGTGATAATGTAATCTTAAAATAACTAATAAATAAACCTATCTGGATTTGAAGATATGACAAATATTACTGTAAAATCCTTATTACCTAAATGATTAACAACTAAGGAGATTTTGAGATATTATTAGTCCAGCAGTCAACAGGCAGACTGAAGAGAGCCACAATGATGCAGCTGCTATAAACGACATTGCAAATTTATTGGAATGACAAGCCGATATTCTGGAAGGACATGTCCTTCCAAATACAAGAAAAAGGATTCACCCCCCAATTTATCTAACATTGTTGCAAATTTCTTGAAATACAATACAAAAACAAACACATGAGGCAAAAACAAGCAATTCATCGGTCATTTCTGAAAACTTCTTGAAATATAACACAAATACAAATATAGGAGGTAGGGAGAAGAATTGAAATTGTACCTTTGTCTCAAGTTCTTCAAGAGGAATTTACAGCTCGAATATCTGTCATTTCTTTTGGAAGGACATTCAAAACGTCTGGAAAGACAAGTCCTTCCAGTTACATCAATAGGAAATTATGCTCAAACATGAATTTGGAGATGAGAAATTTGCGGGCGCTGAAATGAGGCTGTAATGAAGGATAAAAACCGAAGTGAAGGATAAGGTGAAGGAGAAAAAATTAAATTAATATTGAAAAAGTGGGGGGAATGTGAAAATTAGGTGGAGGGTATTAAATGAGGTTAGTGGTATTTTGGAAGGACATTTTATTAATTGGAAGGACATGTCGTCCCAACAGATACACCATAAAATTGGTGCCCTGTGGAACGACAAGTTTACATTCTATTGGAACGACAAGTTTATATATAGGAACGACAAATGTCATTCCAATAGATAAATGGACCTACAGGAATGACTTTTGTATGTCGTTCCTATATGTTACCCTATAGGAAGAACAAATTTGTCCTTCCAATTTTGTCCTTCCAGTAGATATCATTTGTTGTAGTGATAATTCTTATTATATCATATCATTTATTCATATCACGTGAGTAAAAAAGTTCAATCAAATTTTTTTTTTCACCTTTCTATTAAATTGACCAACAGACGTGGTTTGATGGTTAATAATATTATATATATTTTTAAGGAAGTGATCAATATAATAAATTAAAATGAATTTTTTAAAACTTTTACCTGACTCTTCTATACGTTTGTAATTCAATTTGAATTAACTCAAATCTTCAAGATTGCAATTAAATAATTTATTTATCTTATATATTTCGTTTGCAAATTTTGATTGCGTGGAGCCCCATAAATGGGGCAGAACCCATGGTGGGGAGCGCGAGATTTCCTAATAAACACTTTTACAGTGTATAAAATTTCTTTGTCCAAACGAAATTGAAAGTTTCTAAAATTGCCCCTTAATTTCCTAATCGATTTGTCCAACAGAAAACATAGATAACAAGATAACATTTTAGAAGTAAGACATGATAAACACCTTATTGAAATTACCAAATAAGTCCTAACTATTTTTATTGTATCTACTAAGGCAAAAGTTTAAATATATGATGATGTACACGGTCCTCTACAATGTCACGGAAGCCAAATTCGCCCAGAATCAGGATCCGCACAGACAAATCAAGTTTCATATCCTGCATGATCAGTTCGTTCTTTTTTTTCTGATATATGGTCAAAACTTTATCTGTCTTCGAATTCTAATAAGAGGTCCCTTGGAGATCAAAAATTATTGAATAAAACAACAAGATCTTTCTTTTGTTATTTTCAGGCGATCGAAAATAAAGAACTAATATTAATATAATCAATATAATTACGTATTTACAAAACACTGTCTCAATTCATCATATTTCATCAGATTCGGGGTGTGATAGGGTTCTGAATGATGAACCGGATATGAACAGTTCCAATAAAATTTCATTTTTGCACAAAAATCTATTTTTTTTAATTTATTTCATCTATTCCATGATCGGAATAAGAGATAATACATCTTACATCACAATTTTGAATTAGAAGAGAGAGAAAAGGGACAAATATAATGAATCCATTGGTTTCCTACTTCCTTCTCTCTCCTTGATTCCCAACCATCTTGAGCCTGGATTAAAATTAGCAAAAAACATCGTGTCTCGATGGAAAATTAAAGAATTTCAACTAAATTATTAGTCTACTACCATGCAAAGTCACAACTCTAACTTCATTTTCTCAAATTTCTGATTTTATGATACTACTGAGAAAAAAATTATAACCAACGCGATACAATCATTTGTCACAATCTAGAATCAAACCTCTCACTAATTACAACTTGTGATATTCTCGTCGTTATTTAAATTTCTTTGCTATTTCTGTGTTTAAGATCGCTTTTTAAGGTTTTGTGTTTGTTCATTATATTTGATCAATTTTAAGGGCTTTGAGTAAAAAAAAAATGGCCTCGGCTCCAACTTATCAAGGCAGTACATAAAAACCGAGCTAGCAATATCACCCACACCATAATATTTATTGGCCTAATCAAGTTTAATTCCAATATCACTCAAGCTTAGGCGCGAATTGTATAAATGTAGCCAACGCTATACTCCAAACATATCAAGCTGGGATGTGGGATGAAAATTGTGGGAAATTTTCATTTTTGATCCACTATATTGGCCACATTCTAGAAAAAGAACATGATGTTGGTCATCATCAAACAACATCTGCTAAGTTGGTCAATTCATCAAAAAAGGTCCAAAAGAGCCTGATCGGCATTTTTGCTGACATGACATCATCCAATACTTTTTTTATCATTTTTCTTTAATTTTAATCATTAAGTTGAAGGAAAAATATTGGGGAGGGTTGGTCCATTATATTGAATATATTTAAGAAAAAGTACGTGACATTGATCATTTTCAAACCATATCTATTAAGTTGGCCAATTAATTAAAAAAAGTTCAAAAAGAGTCTGATCTAGATTTTCTATTGATGTGTTATTATTTTATATTTTCTTTTCAAATTTTGATAATTATAAAATTAAATTAAAGATAGAAGAATTATTTTCTAAATTCCTATTACCGACGGATGCGAAGAATGCTTTTTTTCATGGTGATCTTAAAGAAGAAAAACCATACGAATCAAACTCAATGTTTATTTTTTACGCCTTTTTCATTCTTGTGTGGATTGAAATGATAGCTGTATCAATTCAAACGAGTTCCTGGAGCATGGTTTGAAAAGTTTAATACATTATGTGAGTTATGTTTTACAGAAGCCTATGAAACCCTTCATCATTTCTTTGGAAGACATCTAAACTCATCATAAATAACTCAAAAAACTATCATAAATAGATTCAAACAAATTCAAAGGTTGCTCTCCAATTGATTGAAAAAATCTCTTCATTAGGGAGTATCAGAGCCTTATTATTCAAATTCAGAGGATTTAAGAAATTGACGCTAATGGCAGATGGACATATATTGCATTCGGCGCACATGCCCAATGCCCAGGAACTTTTTGTTAATATATTACATAGGTTTTAATTTAAGTGATTAATGATTATATAACTATGTAATTAATTTCTAGACCAATACTTTTGTGGGGTCATATTGAAAGTATTACAAAATATAATTTAATATCATAAATTTAAGTATTACAATTTTTTTAAATATGGCAAAATTTATTAAAATGACATAATTATAGTGGTCTCACTGTGAAACATTATCACATGAGATGTACTCTTAATTGTTAAAGGAATTGCACATTTAGTGTGTCTTTATCAACAAGATATTAATGAGGGTAATTTAGGTATTCATTAGCCTTTTATGTAATTATAAAACTGTGTAATTGGTACCCTATATAAAGGTCCCCTTATTAATGAGAACTCTAATCTTTCCCCGACTCACTTTTTCTTCAGTCTTTTCTGCTTTTACTTTTACACATTAACAGCACGAATTCGTTCTAAAAAAAAAGGGAAGAAGAAGGAACAACGACCGAACGCAGAAGAACTCGAACTCTTGGATTTGATTTTGAGGTTTGCCGTAAAAAAAGAAAGAATCTTGTCCTTTCTACAAGGTATTTTCAATATCCATGAAATATAATTTGATTTAATGCCAAATAATTGATTAATCATCCATATATATATATATATATATTTTGTGTGTGTACGTAAGCCTACTGCTTCTGGATATAATGTGTTGCCTCGGTAGTGTGAATTGATTTTGATTGCTTCTCAATTCATGTTTGGTTTTTTTGTGACTTACTTTTAAGAGAGGGTTAAAGATTTTTTTGCAAAATTTGCGGCACATGAGATATTTGCTCCAACAGTTAAATTTTTTGCTTCTCAATTCATGTTTGATTCTGTAATGAATTGATTGATGTTACTTGAAAATTACAGTTTCTATAATGTTTTCTTATTTCATGATTTGAAAATAATGTTTTATCTTTTCCGCGTTGGTCTGCTTTTTGTGAATACTGCTGTTTCTGCTATGAATTTGCATTGGTTGGTTGAATATTATTCTATTTCTGCTGTGAATTTCTTTGCTTTCTGTGGACTGTTGTTTCTGTTGTGACTTTGGGTTGGTTGGTTGAATATTATTCTGTTTCTGCTGTGAATTTCTGCCCTGGTTAGCTTTATGTGGTTGGACCTCCTAGTCCATTGTTTCTTATGCACAACCTTTCACCATGCGTTGGTTTGCTTTCTGTGGATTGTTGCTGTGAATTTTGGTTGGTTGGTTGAATACTATTTTACATTGCGTTGTTTGTATCTCTCGTGTAATTTGTACTCTTAATATAAATTTGTTTATTTGCTTTTACTTAATGAAAAAAAAAAAAAAGAGGCAAAACAGAACCTGGCCAGATTCGAACCCAAGTTGGGGCTTGCATGTTTAGTTACTGTGACCGCTCTGCTATACCTATTGCTTGATAGTTTTTGAATCTGTTTTTATTTTTATATAAATGTTCCTTTCATGTTAAAAAAAAGCATCATACTGTGATATTATTTATTAATTTCTTCTTGAGGATTGTTTAATAATACTTATGTGCATATTCTCATGATAATGGAAATTCATGAGAAATACAAAATAATATAAACTTGTCATGTGATAAAAGTACTTTCACAAAGCATCGAATAACGTGGTATGTGGACTACGATCTTGAAATCTAATTCATATTCTTGAAAAAGAATTGTAAATCATTACAATTACGTAATTCATATATCTCCAATCTTGTTTTATTATAGATGGTTGAACCCACTCGTCCCGAATTTCAAATGTTGGACTCAGAAGGAATTGAGTACCATCGTTGGGTTTCTGATGTGGAAACTACTTTCATGGGAAAGGATTTTACATCCACGATCATACCATCCACCAATCCAACAGACAAAGAACCGTCTGATAAAATTAAAGCGAATGCTCTAATATTTTTGCGGTGTCATATTGAACCGAGCTTACGCTGGGAGTACCTTCAGTTGAAGACACCCAAAGAACTATGGGATGCCCTCAAGGGACATTTTGGAACATACATGATACTTTGCTTCCAGAACTTACCGTTCAGTGGAATGAAATCCTCTTACTTGACTATAAGAGGGTCAATGACTTCAACAAGGACATGTTATGCTTAAAAGCACGTCTTACCTTCTGTGGAAATCAAATCACGGAAGATGATATGATACAAAAAACTCTATCTACTTTTCTTACTTCAGCATTTATATTAGTGAACCAGTATAGGCTCGAGTATGATAACAAAGGAATTACAACTTTTAATAAGTTGGTTAATAAGCTGTAAGTAGCTGAGAGACATGGTTAGGTTCTCTTGAACAATAATGCTAGACCTTCCGGGATAAAGAAAATTCGCGAAACTAATTATGGTCAAGCGAATAGTGGAAAGAACCCCAAAACAAAGGGGACTGGACGTGTTAATCCCACTCCAAGTAGTAATTATGCACCACGAGGCAGGGGCCATGGGGGCCGCAGTAGAGGTTGTGGTAGGGCCCAATGGAGGCTCTCTCAATGTATGGCGCAAAGATGGTGGTAGCGCCCCAAGTAGCCATGGTAATATTGGTCCTGGTGGTTATAAAACCAAGGCACCACACGAGAACCCCTCAAAGAAATGAGAGAGAGTTTGGAATGAACCTTGATATAGGTGTGGTGACACTGGGCATTGGTACCAAAACTGTCGCGCAAGTGATAAGGTGGCAGCCATCTACAAGAAACTTAGAGAGTCTAAAGAACAATAGACTCACTATGTGGAAAATGGAGATCATGACGTTGATGTCAACCTCACTATTGCGGACTTCAATGGCTATAAGAACCTTGCTCAGTCACTTGATGTTCCCAATTTTGAGTGTTCTACTTTATCTATTTACTTTTCTTTCAAAATATTTGTGAAGGCATGATTGCCTCATTTTATGGAGACTATGGAGTTTGGTATTTTTGAATTAGATTTACTTTGGACAAGACATTTACTTGATTGGCTTATTAATAAATTTGAATTTTATTATAAAGTATTGAATGTATTCGACTTTATTATTTACAAAACTATGTGCTTGGTTCAAATATAGCATTAAGGTGTGCAACAATACATCTTACGCATAGAGCCACATATACGAATGAGAAGTATATCATTCTAGATCGTCCACAACACTCCAATTAATGAGTTAGAGGAATTCCTCTAACTCTTTTCATGACTCACCACTTTTACTTGTAGGAATGTCGCGCGGCGAAATAGAGTACTTAGTTGATAGTGGGACTACTCAGACAATTTTAAGGAATAGACAATTATTTATTGAATTAATTCCTTATAAATAATTTTTGACTACGATGATTGGGACATCCAAACTAATCAAGGGCGAGGTACTGCCAAATTCTGGATGCCTAATGGCACAATGATAACAGTCACAGAATGCACCTAGAGCAAATCGAGTCTTGTTGAGTTTTAAAGATATTCGTGCCAACGACTATCACTTGGAAACTCACTGTGAGAATGGAAATGAATATATATATATATATATATATTACCTCTAATGAATGTGGAAGAAAACGCATCTTAGAGAAACTAATGAGTCAATCTAGTGGGTTATACCTCACTATACGGATTATTGAATCTTATGCCGTCACCAATAACGAACTATGTGACACTGAATCATACAGGCTTTAGCATGACCGCCTTGGACATCCTGGTCGTGACATGATGATCAATATTTTGAAAAACTCACTTGGAAATCCTTTCTTTCGAGTGACTCATAACGTGGTATATAAACGCGATGCACTGCCCAATGTCGGTACTACTACTGCACAAGTGCAGCTAATAACTTTGGAAGCACAAGATGCATTACCTACATATCACTCCTCAAAATCTATCTCAAAGGCACATCACTCGTTTTGCAAAGTCTGCTCTTTAGCAAAAACAGGATTGAGACATTCCTATGTTATAGATACAAAGCAAAATATCCCATTCTTACAAAGAATCCAAGGTGATATTTGTGGACCTATTCATCAAGAATGCAGACCATTTTGATATTTTATGGTTCTGGTAGATGCTTCGACACGCTGGTCCCATGTCGCACTATTGTCCACACAAAATGCTGCCTTTGCAAAACTCCTAGCACAAATTATACATTTAAGGGCTCACCACCCCGATCATCCTATTAAGTCTATAAGGCTTGATAACGCTGGAGAGTTCACATCAAAAGCATTTGATGATTATTGTATGTCAATCGGGATTGATTTAGAGCATCCCGTACCCCATGTGCATTCACAAAACAGTCTCGCAGAAGCCACCATCAAAAGATTACAAATGGTGGCTCGGGAATTGGTTATGCGGACCAACATGCCTATCTCTGCCTGGGGTTATGCCATATTGCATGCAGCCCTACTTATTCATTTTAGACCCACTACTAGCCAACCATTTTCTACGTACCAGTTGGTAACTAGATATGAGCCTGACATTTGCCATTTACACATATTTGGTTGTGTAGTATATGTGTCGATTGCGCCCCCACAACACACAAAAATGGGTCCTCAAAGACGATTAGGTATTTATGTTGGATATGAATCTCCAACAATTATCCGCTATTTAGAACCTTTGACAGTCGATCTATTCACCGCTCGATTTGTGGATTGTCACTTTGATGAGACAGTCTTTCCGCCGTTTGGGGGAGATAAGAAAAAGGATTTTCTGAGGGAACGACAGGGATTATTGTGGTCTGTCTTCACTCTGTCTCATTTTGATCCCCGCACTTCACAATGTGAAAGTGAAGTAAAAAGAATAATCAATCTTTAGAATGAAGCAGATTAGATGCCTTATGCGTTTTCTCTGCAAATGTGCCTGCAAGGTTAGAAGTCCCCAATAAGGGGCACAGCGCCACAGAAAGAGACACTACAACCACACACAGTGGAGGGGTGGTTAAGGCCGTAGCTCCCAAAAGGAAAAAGGGGGAGGCCACCTGGTTCGATAGACACCCACCCAAGGAAAAAAAAGGGTAGGTGCGACACAACCTAATCCATTAATCATCAATGAAGAAAATCCATCTCATGATATTATCTCTGATTATAGTTATGTCCATGAGTCATTACTAGAGGACGCTCCGATGTTTGATATGATTCCAGAGAACAAATAAATCTCAATAGATTATGAAAGTGCGTATGAGTTGATGGAAAGATATTCTACGCAAATTGATGATGTACTTGCATACACCGTTTCTCAAGAAATCATAGGGCACGATGATATTGAACCACGCTATATTGTTGAATGTCAACAAAGAGTAGATTGCCTAAATGGAAAGAAGCAATCCTGGAAGAATTTGGTTCTCTGGCAAAATGATAGGTATTTTGCCCGGTAATGCTAACCCCGCCAAGTGTAAAGCCTGTAGGACATAAATGGGTTTTTGTAAGAAAGCGTAATGAGAAAAATGAAGCCCTGAGATACAAAGCTCGTCTTGTAGCACAAGATTTCTCACAATGCCCAGAAATTGACTACGAAGAGACGTACTCTCCTGTAATGGACGTTATTAAGTTTCGCTATTTAATTAGTTTAATAGCATCCGAAGGATTAGGAATGCAGCTCATGGATGTGGTTACAACATATCTCTTTGGGGACCTTGATTCAGAGATAAACATATGAAAGTGCCTGAAGGTCTTCAATTACCCAAGTCAAGTGACTCTAAACCACAGAGTGCGTTTGCGAATAGATTAAAGCGCTCACTTTATGGATTAAAACAATCCGGACAGATGTGGTATACCCGTTTAAGCGACTACTTGATTGGGAAAGAATATAAGAACGATGAACTACGCCCTTGCGTTTTTATAAAGAAAACAAGTTCTGGATTTACAATTGTAGCTGTATATGTCAATGATATGAACATAATAGGTACTCTTGATGAAATAAGAGAAACCTCTAGCTATTTGAAATCTGAATTTGAGATGAAAGATCTTGGGAAAACTAGGTTTTGTCTAGGCATCGAACTAGAACATCGAGCTTGTGAAATACTAATCCACCAGTCTACATATATACAAAAGATGCTCAGGCTATTTAATATGGATAAAGTGCACCCGGTTAGCACTCCCATGATCGGTCGGAAATTGGATGTAAAGAAAGATATCTAAGTGCAATAGGCGCATTATTGTACTTAGATCAATGCACACGACCAGATATTTCATTCTCAGTAACTTGTTAGCAAGATTTAGCTCAGGACCAACGCGGCGTCATTTGAATGGTATCAAGAAAATATTTCCATATCTGAAAGGAACCATTGGCATGGGTTTGTTCTTCCCTTATAGAAAGACAAGAGGGGCCACAGATGAATTTGTAACCCCTAAAGAAAATGTCAAAAGTGAGAGTGTCACCCTCTACACTGAAACACCTAATAATATTTTGGTTGGCTTTGCTGATGTTGGATATCTCTCAGACTCACATAAAGGACGTTCCCAAACTGGTTATGTATTTACCATGGGGAACACAGCGATATCCTGGAGATCAACCAAATAAGCTCTTGTAGCTACCTCTACAAATCACTCAGAGATCATTGCTCTTCATGAGGAAGTTCGTGAGAGTGTATGGTTAAGGTTTATCATCACACATATTCGAGGGACTAGTGGTTTGAGGTCTACCACTAAAGAGCCTACTTGTATTTATGAAGATAATGCGGCTTGCATTGAACAGATGAAATTCGGCTACATCAAAGGTGACAACACGAAGCATATATCACCAAAGTTTTTCTATAATCAGCAACAACAGGCATTTCTCAAGATTCAAGTTACTCAAGTGACCTCCGAAGAAAACGTGGCTGATATGTTTACCAAATCACTGCCTCAATCCATATTTGAGAAACATGTGAGGAGTATAGGTATGCGAAGACTTTCTGAGCTCTCTTGATAGACGTACATATCAGGGGGAGAGGTGTTATCATTAAGTGCGTTGTACTCTTTTTTCCTTCGACCAAGTTTTATTTTTTCCATTGGGTTTTGTTACTTGGCAAAGGTTTTTAATGAGGCAACTACTCATGCACTATTTTAATTGTTGACTCGACACAAGGGGGAGTGTTAAAGGAATTACACATTTAATGTGTCTTTATCAATAAGATATTTATGAGGGTAATTTAGGTATTCATTAGCCTTTTATGTAATTATGAAACTGTGTAATTGGTACCCTATATAAAGGGCCCCTTGATTAATGAGAACCTTAATCTTCCTCTGCCTCTCTTTTTCTCTCGTACCTTTTCTACTTTACTTTTACAATTTTCTGCTTTTACTTTAATAGTTTTAAAATTGATGTCATATAATTGAAGAAAATATAGATAGCACCTAATGTCACAAGAAAACATGACAATCATATAAATTTGGCTAGAATATTACCTTTTAAATTTAGAGAAGAAATTCTTTACTTATTTTTAACCACTACTGCAGAACAGTGATTTAACGGCGGTTTTTAGAGGCTTTTAACGGCGGTTTTTGAACCGCCTTTATATCGACCGCCGTTAAATTTTACGGCGGTTTTNTACATCAAAGGTGACAACACGAAGCATATATCACCAAAGTTTTTCTATAATCAGCAACAACAGGCATTTCTCAAGATTCAAGTTACTCAAGTGACGTCCGAAGAAAACGTGGCTGATATGTTTACCAAATCACTGCCTCAGTCCATATTTGAGAAACATGTGAAGAGTATAGGTATGCGAGGACATTCTGAGCTCTCTTGATAGACGTACATATCAGGGGGAGAGGTGTTATCATTAGGTGCGTTGTACTCTTTTTCCCTTCGACCAAGTTTTATTTTTCCCATTGGGTTTTGTTACTTGGCAAAGGTTTTTAATGAGGCAACTGCTCATGCATCATTTTACTTGTTGACTCGACACAAGGGGGGGTGTTAAAGGAATTACACATTTAGTGTGTCTTTATCAACAAGATATTGATAAGGGTATTTAGGTATTCATTAGTCTTTTATGTAATTATGCAACTGTGTATTTGGTAACTTATATAAAGGGCCCTTTAATTAATGAAAACCCTAATCTTTCTCCGCCACTATTTTTCTTCGATCTTTTCTGCTTTTACTTTTATATTAATTTTTTCTTGCCCCATTAAATTTTGGTTTTAGATCCGCTAATGACCGACACAGTCAATTTTTGTGAAGGAAATGTTGTTCTCAAAATCTTCCATTCGCACTCGACAAATGTCTCAACTGGATGATCTCTCTTTATTTTGCTTTAGAAAATATTTGTATACTTTTTACATGTACCTTCGGTTTAATAAATTTCTCCATACTACTGGCTAGGTGTTACCGAATTAAGATGTTAGAATAAAAAATCAACCATTTTATAATGCCAATCCAGAAACAGAATTGGTCTTAAAATTTTGAATGATGCATGAGTACCAATTGGAGATTAAATGGCATGCAAATTTTTTGAGAGAGAAAATCAGTTTTGGTTATATGGGTCACTTTCCAAAAAATTGGCTAACATCAAACCAAATTTACTAAATCGACTAATTTTAAACAAACAAAAAAAAATGATGGTGATACGGACCAAAATATCCATACGTAATATTATTTGATATATGAGTGTATTTGTGGTAAGTGACCTCATTTCCTGGAGAGGGTGTTCCCCTGGGAGGTGAGCGAGCTGAATGGTTTCAGTGGAAGAGTGAGCGAGTTGGTTTCTGGAGTAGCGACCTGGAGTATGAGGATGAGTTCTCATATAGGTTCGCGACCTCTTGTGGTTTGAGCTGTGTACTTGAGCTCGGTTATGGGTTTTGTGAATATTAAGCCTACGGGCTTAAAGTGAGTGGTTTATAGGGTTTTTAGTGGAATGTATAATGGGACTAGGCCTATTACGGTAAGAGATTTGTTATTTATGGGAACTTGTCATATAGGAGGAATCCTAATTTTGAGTCGGTTGTAGAGTTGTAGTATTTATGGAATTATGGTAAGAGAAGGTAACCCTAGACCGGGGGGCACTTATCACTATAAAAGGAGGTGCATACCTCTCTTTATAAAAGAAGTTGATTTGGATTTATCGTACTATTATTCTATATATTTGAAGTTGAAGTTGAAGTAGATTTTGCTTATTAACTTAAGCATCGGAGGGCCTTAACGGGCTCGAAATCCGACTCGTTTGAGGCGCTATTTTGCAGGATCAGCGAGATCGCTAGAAGATTTGTGGAGGACTTGGCAAGTTGCTGTGACGTGTTTGGAAGCAGTTTCAGATCGCTGATCTCTACTTTGAGGTTAATACCCCTTATTCTTGGTAACCAATCGATCTGGATTTATCAAGTGGTGCCGTCTGTGGGAAAGAGGGACATCGAGTCCTTCAGCGAAAGGCGTGAGAAATCTCGTAAATAAAACATGAAGGATAACATAATACTTAGAACCTTGAACTATGGTTCTGAGTCGGATAAACAAAAAAAAAAGACCAAGGCGACGGGCATCGATGAAGGAGACGTGATGAAAGGTGGGCAGACACCTCCACAGGTGGATCTAACATTCCAGGGCTTGGATGGTGCAACACCTCCCTCCCCAAAGCGTCGGGATGGAAAGGAACCAGCGAGAAGCTTGAGGACGCCGGAGGTGGTGGCGCAGAAAGTAATCCATATAGGAACGAGGGAGTTGGACTTACCCAAGGATAAGCCTTGTCAGATTAACAAGGAGTTCTTAGAGTGGCTTTTGGATTTTGTACCTTTAGAGAAACATGAGGAGTTGCATAGGTATCTAGCAAGTGGGCTTGGTACTCGGAAAGACAAGAAGGACGATCTTAACAGCAAAAGGGAGGAAAAGTTGGTAACCAAGAAGGTAAAATAAAATGAGAGATCTCTTTCCCAAAGATCTCTTCAGGGGAGGAAAGGCCGGAGTAAGCGAAAATACGAGGACACTTCCAGCTCTACCTCAGAGTCCAATACTCATAGGCACAGACATAGAAGGAAGGGGATAAAGATAAGGCGAAGTTATTCCAAGCGCCGAGGTCGCGGACATGGCAGACATACTAGTGAGAGTGAAACCCAGACCTCGAGTACAGATGGTGAATCTTGAGACAAAACTCGTAAAACTCATGGTGGATACAAGGAGGGGAAAGGTGAGGATGAGATAGGACCAGAGAATAAAGATTTCAAAGAATTGCAGGAGTCCATGTTGAAGTTACAGAAGCGAGTGGATGGAGAAAATCTTGATAGAGATGAGGGACATCCCTTCTCGGATGATATGTTGCAGGCCGTGGTACCTAAGGAATATAAGGCGTTGGAATTTCAGTATCGAGGAACGAAGGATCCAATCGAGCATTTGCAGCTCTTCGAGAATGCGAGGATGTTGCATAATTACACGGATGTTGTGGCGTGTCGGGCCTTTGTATCCACGTTGAGGGGAATTGCACAAAACTGGTTCTACCAGAGAATCACTAGTTATCAGGTGTTACGAGCTACTTTTTTGAAACAGTTCTCCAGTGTGAGGCAGAGTGCAAAGACGGCACATTCGCTTTTTACCATGGTGCAATGACCTAATGAAACACTTAAGCAATATATTAACAGGTTTACTAGTGCCACTTTGGAGGTACCCGCTGCTAGTGATGAGATGAAGGCTGGAGCTTTGCACCAGGGATTAAGAAGAGAGGATTTACGTAAATCTCTGGTCAAGAAGGAGGCACGAACCTATGATGAGGTTTTGGTGAGATGTCATAAGTATGTACAGGTGGAGGAAGCTGAGGAGGAGAGAACTGAGAAGAATAGTGTGCGGGCTCTTGAGCCCGAGCTCTGTGATTAAAAAAGATCGGAGGAAAGTATGCGAGATTGGAGAGAGGAGGATTTTACACCATGTTTACTATTATGGAGCGCTCGGTGCCCGATGCTATAAAATGGCCAGAGGATCGCACACCAGTCCCTACTCATCCCAAAACTACCTCCTTTGGTTTATTTTATAACTACGGACATTTTACTGAAAATTACAGGCACCTCAAGGAGGAGATAGAAAGGCTTATAAAAGAAGGACATCTGAAGGAAGTGATTTACAAGGAGAAAGAGCCGAAGAGATCGGCAAGACAGTTGCTACCACCACCACCGAGAAATCCACCCCAGGATCAAGGACATAATGGTCTACGAAGGAATAAGGGAAGGATAAACATGATCTCGGGTAGACCAACAGATGGCGATTCCAATAATGCGCGGAAAAGGCATGTTAAGTCAGCTCGCTCGGGAACATGGTAGGTCGCTAGTGTAAGTCGGCAATCACAAGTTGTAGGGCCAATCATCTTTTTTGGCCCCAGTGATCGGCGCGGGCTACAGGAAGATCACAATGATGCATTAGTAATCGAGGCCGAGATTGCAGGATACGAAGTCGGTAGAATCTTTGTGGATAACAGGAGCTCGGTAAATATCATATATACGGATTGTCTTGAGCAGATAGAGTTGAAAAAAGGGTGCGATCCGTGAATACACCCATATACACATTCAATGGAGCATAGATGAATACCGAGGGTGAGCTGACGCTGCAGGTGGTACTAGGAAAAGACAAGTCACGAGCGGAGAAGAGCTTGAAGTTTCTGATCATCCGAGGGAGGTCGGCCTATAATGCTATATTAGGACGACCTGCCCTCAATGCGTTCCGGGCGGTTACATCGACCTATCACATGAGCATTAAGTATCCAGTGGGTGACAAAGTAGGGGAGGTCATTGCAGAATAACAGGTCGGGAGATCGTGTTATCAGCTGGCGGTCAGGAAAGGGTTGATGGAGAATAAACGCGAAAGGGGTGACGATCAGCCGGAGGGAGTGCTTAGTACAAAGAAAATGAAGGAACAGGAGAATTTTGTCCAACCGAATGAAGAGCTGATGGAGATCTCATTAGAGGAAGATCGCCCAGGGTATACCACGAGAGTGGGGACCCTATTGCCTGAGACATTGAGGGACGAGCTGATCGGTCTATTGAAAGAGTTTCGGGATGTATTTGCATTTGGAGATGGAGAGTTAACACGGGTATCCCCGGAGGTCGCGCAGCAACATCTGAATGCGGATCCGGAGGCGAGGTTGATGAAGCAGAAGAGGAGACATTTTGGGCCAGAGATGTATAATGTAATTTAGGAAGAAGTGCAAAAACTGTTGAAAGCTGGCCACATAAGGGAGATTCAATTCCTTGAGTATTTTTCTAATGTTGTGATGGTGCCAAAATTGGCAGAGAAGTGGAGGATGTGTGTGGATTTTCACGATCTAAATAAAGCTTGCCTGAAGGATCATTATCCTTTGCCGCGAATTGATCAGTTGGTGGATTTTACTTCAGGTTGCGAGCTGTTGAGTATGATGGATGCTTCACAGGAGTATCTCCAAATACCTCTCGCAAGAGAAGATCAGCCTAAAGTGAGTTTTGTTACGTCTACGGGGACCTATTGTTTTGTGTCCATGCCCTTTGGGTTGAAGAGTGCTGGAGCGACCTATCAGAGACTGGTGGATCGGATGTTTAAAGACTTGCTGTGATCCACCATGCAGGTTTATGTTAATGATATGCTGGTTAAGAGCAAGAAAGCTGAGTCCCATGTGGAGGACTTACGAAAAACATTTGTTATACTGAGACAGTAAGGGATGAAGCTTAATCCAAAGAAGTGTGCGTTTAGTGTACGGTCAGGGAAGTTTCTGGGTTATTTGGTGACAGAGCGAGGAATTGAAGTTAACCCAGAGAAGGTGCGAGCTGTTTTGGAGATGCCACACCCTCGTACAGTGCGGGATGTTCAGGTACTTATATGTCGGATTGCAGGTCTTAGTCGTTTCATTTCAAGGTCGGCGGAGAGGGGTGTCCGATTTTTTAGGGCGCTTAGAAAGGGTTACAAGTTTGAGTGGACGAAAGAAGATGCAGACGCGTTCGAGGAGCTTAAAAAGTATTTGGCCGAAAGTCAATTATTGACTAAGCCATTGCCTGGAGAGGATTTGATATTGTATATATCGATGGGTGAGGTCGCAGTAAGTTCGGTGTTGATCATGGAAGATGCAGGGATGCAGAGGCCTATCTATTATATTAGCAGGATGTTACGAGGAGCTGAGTTGAAGTACTCTGAGATGGAAAAAGGTGGTTTTGCGCTGATTTGCACAACAAGGAAACTGAGGCCGTATTTCTTGAGTCACAAAGTAAAGGTGCGTACTAATTTGGCTCTTAAGCAGGTTTTAAGTAACCCAAATGTGTCAGGACGACTAGTGAAATGGGTTGTAGAGCTGAGCGAGTATGATGTGATTTATGAGCCAAGGGCGGCTATCAAGGCACAAGTGTTAGCTGATTTTTTGCAAGAGATGGAGAGGCCAGCCGACATGGACGAGGAGGTGAAAGCGTGGACGTTGTATACAGACGGTTCGACTATGGCTTCGGGGGCAGGGCTGGGTATTGTGTTGACCAGCCTGGAAGGGGAGAATTTGGAGTTCGAGATCAAGTTGGGTTATAAAGCATCCAATAATGAGGCCGAATACGAAGCTGTGTTGCAGGGCATTAAAATGGCGAGTGATTTGGGAGCACGAAAGTTGTGGGCATACACGGATTCACAATTAATAGCCTGGCAGTTCGATGGTTCTTTTGAGGCTGAAGAGAAGCGCATGGCGATGTATATGGGAAAGTTACGAGAAGAAGTAGCACGTTTTGAGGAGTTTAAGCTGGAACACCTGCCGCGAGCTGAGAACACTCGGGTTGATCAGCTCGCTCGAATAGCAAGAGCACTGGGAACTTGTGATACTCAGAAAATCACATTGATGGAGCTGGATCATAGTAGTGTGGAGAAAGGAAAAGAGGTTATGGAGCTCGAGATGGGAGATGATTGGCGTACACTTATATGGGATGTTCTTGTCAAGGCAAAGGATGGCGCGGAGAAACTGACCACGAAGGAGGCGAGGACAGTGGCTCTTTTTTGTGTAATAAATGAAGAATTGTACAAGAGGTCACGTTTTGGACCTTTTCTGAAATGCTTAGCTAAGGAGCGAGGATTGGAAGTGTTAAAGGAAATACATGAGGGATATTGTGGCTACCATGCGAAGGGAAAAGCGTTGGTGGGCATAACGTTGCAAGCAGGTTTCTTTTGGCTAGGAATGAAGGCCATGGCTAGCGATCTGGTGCGTACGTGTAAAAAGTGTCAAATTCATGCTTCGGTTATTCACATACCGGCCAAAGAGATGATGATTATGAGATCGTCGTGCCCGTTTCTCAATGGGGGATTGATATTGTGAGACCTTTTCCAAAAACCCCGGGCAACAAGGAGAATTTAGCGGTGGCAATTGATTATTTTACGAAGTGGGTGGAGGCCGAAGCAGTTACAGGGATAAGCGAGCAGCATATAATGGATTTTTTTTTAATAACATATTTTGCAGGTTTGGAGTACCGCGAGTGTTAGTGTCAGACAATGGGACCCAGTTTAATGGGAGAAAGATGCGAAAGTGGTGCAAAGAGATGGGGATGAAGCAGCGATTTGCTTCTGTCGCACATCCCCAAACCAATGGGCAGGTGGAAGTCACTAACCGAATAATTGTGCAGGGACTTAAGTTGCGATTGGAAAAAACAGGCGGGCTTTGGGAAGAGGAGCTAGCATCAGTTTTATGGGCCTATCGAACAACTCCCCGAACCTCCACTGGGGAGTGGCCATTCAGTTTGGTGTATGGAATGGATGCGGTTATTCCAGCAGAGATAGTAAGAAGCTCGCAGCGGCTAACAATATTTAATGTGGAAGAGAATGAGATATTAGCTCGGGGAGCGATTGAGACGATTGATGAGATACGAGATAGAGCGGTAGCTCGGGTGGAATGTTATAAACAAAAGATATAAGCTGCCTTCAATAAACGAGTCAAGCGTCGTTGTTTTTAGGTCGGTGACCTGGTATGGAGGCGAGTTTACACATTGCGGATGACAAGGGAGTTGGAACCGAACTCGGTTGGGCCATTTAAGGTATTGAAAGTGTTGCGAAGATGCGCATATATACTTGAGGATGAAGCTGGAAAAGTCTTGCCCAGTAGTTAGAACGTGTGTCACTTGAAAGAATATTATGCTAGAGGGTGGATTAGTGTGTTTTTGTGTGGCGGGAGAAGGTAACTCTGGACCGGAGGGCACTTCTCCCGCACAAGAGTTTGTTGCGATGTGAAAGTGTGTTGTGAAGGGAAGTTGTGTTTTTTGTGCGGCGGGGGAAGGTAACTCTGGATCGGAGGGCACTTCTCCCGCACAAGAGTTAGTAACGATGTGAAAGTGTTTTTGAAGTTGTGTTTTTGTGGCGGGAGAAGGTAACTCTTGACCGGAGGACATTTCTCCCATACGAGGTTAATGAGAAGTTGTGGTTTGTGAAGTAGCGCGAAGAGTTTGTATTTTTGAAGTTGTGTTTTTGTGGCGGGAGAAGGTAACTCTGGACCGAAGGGCACTTCTCCCGCATGAAGTTTATGTTTTGGACGTTGGGTAAAATTTTATGATATATAATAAATGAAGTTGCGCGAGCTATTTTGATTCTCTGTGACTAAGTGGTTATGATGTTTTATTTATAATTGAAAGTGATATGCTTGACTTGAGTGTTCTTATGAATGGTTGTTTTCTATGTGAGCTAACATGTTTTTAGGTTGTTTATGGTTTGTAGTTTGAATATTTTTGGGATCTGGTGATCTTATGGGAAGGAGTGTGGCTGGTTGTAATTTTGCGAGTCCTAAGGATTTATTTTGTTGCTGTTATAAGTTTTTATTGCAGGGTTATGTGTATCGAAAGTTAAAAAAAATGTGCAGATAATGAACATAAATGAGAGTGCTGGCAGGAATAGTAAATTATTTGTACAAGTTGCGAGCAGAAAAATATAGATGTTTCAAGCTGTTTTTTTAACAGAAGTTGCAGCTGGGGGATTTGTGGTGTTCGGCTCGGTCTCGGGGAGAAGGTCATCCAATGGCGTTTCTAACTCAGCATGTAATCCAGTGGATAAGACAGCTCGGCTTTGGCAAGATAACCACCACTTCGCGTCAATGGGCTGCATCCAATCGCCCTTGAAGCTGCTGAAGGGAGTTAGTTTGTCGATGAGGGCTTTGACGTCGGGGATGTAAGAGACGTTCATCGCAGTGACCTCCTCTTTGATCATGCCAGCAGCTGTAAAGAGCCATTCTGAGGCACCAGCAGCCATCAACCCGAAGTAGATGTAGGACTTCTCGTATGCCTCTACGGGTTTTTTCCTATAGGCATCAATGTAATTCCTGCCGACCGTACTTGTGAGGAAGGTCCGCCAACCTTCAGACATGCCCTCCTCGCGAGCTGTTTTTACATGCTCTTGGAGCTTTTGATTTTTCAGTGTGAGCTCCTTAGTCTGTTTTTGTGCATTCTTCAGCTCGTTGCCCGTGCGAGTCGCCTCATTCTTTAAATTGTTTACCTGGCTCTTCAAGATCACTATTTCTTCCTCGCGAGCCTTCAACAGCTTGATTGAGCCGTCCAGTTCTCCTTGGGTTAGCAATAGCTGCTGCGTTTGTTGTTCTGTCTGGGCCGTCAGCTCGTCGATTGTTTTCTGGAGATCACTCCCCACCGATCGGGTCATTAGCTCTTCAGAAAGTTTGTATAACAGGGGATCAATCTGTACCATAATGTCTTGTAAGGGATTTGAAATTGGGGTTATATAAAAAGGAAGGCTTTTGGAAGTTTACTTGTTTTTTTACGCGCTCCCTGAGGAAAGTCTGGATATCTTTGGTAGTCTCGCATTTAGCCAACCCTTTGCTCAGATCAAGAGAGCTGGTGGAAGTTGCAGTGTGGTTCTTTTGAAGACAGCGACGTTTTGGCTCCAGAGGTGGGCTTGGACTTCTGGCAGCCGATTTTAGTGGGTGTTTTCCCTTTGATTGTTGGTATCTTTTTATTATCGGGATCTCCTCCACGTCATCGTCAGCCTCTGTTCCAAAATCCTGGTTTAATGCCTCCACATTGATCGGAGGAGGCGCTGGAGCAGCTGTGGGCTGGGGAGAGGAATGTTTCTTGGTCGCCTCGGCGCGCGACATAGCACAAGTGTTGATAAATGAAACTGCAATGGTAAAAAGAGTTATTGTTATTCAGTTTTAAATGGCGGGTACTGATGTGAGAGTGTAAGGCTTGAAAAACCTACCAAACTCGAGCTCGGTGAGGTTCAGATCTGGTTCGACTGGGTAAGAGTCGAAACCCACATACCGAAACACATCGGACCGGCTTGTAAGCAGAATCACGTCAAATGGGCGCTTGCTCCATTCCGCTAGCTGATCAGAGTATTTCTTGTACATAGAAGGAAAGTGTTTGGGGCTCGGAATGGGAGATTGTTTTGGGGTATGATATTATACCTCGGTAGGGAAGGGCCATTCTTCAGTGTTGCGAATAAAGAAAAAGTTTTTCTTCCACTCAGGCACTTTATTGGGAGGATTCAGTAAGAAGCGAGCTTTCCCAGTGCGAGCAGAGAGGTAGAATTAATAGCTTTGGTATTTTACTTGGAAACAAAAATGGAAAAAATCTGGGTCGGGCTGTGTCCTATAATATTTACATAATATGACATAGCTCGCTAAGTACTTCATGGAGTTAGGTGTCAGTTGAAGGAGGGGTATTCTGTACAGAAGGGCGGTGTGGATATAAAAGGGATGAGGAGGAAATCTGAGGCCCGCCTTCAGTAATGCGTCAAAAAAGGTAACATGATTGGGAGGAGGTTTTAGGGGGTCCAGATGATGGATATCGGGCAGGACCATCTCTGCGGTCTGGGGGAGGTTAAGGACGGGTTTAAATTCTTTAAGCTTTTCCGAGTCAGGGAGAAGCCAATAATTGTCTTTTTGGTTATGAAGGCAGAGGGGGGTAGGTCGGTAGCTCTTACGTTGCGAGCTAGGGTCACCGGGTTTTCTATAAAATGCTCGCAGGATGGAAGATTGTTGGGTTTTGGCAAAGGGATCCCCTCTGGGATAGTTACAAGGGCTAAAGGTTCAAGTGAGTTTTCAGATATGTTATTTATTAAAGCCTGGGCCTCTGCGTGGGTTCTTGTTTGGGCTTCTAATTCTGCCCAACTGACGAAGGCCGTGGGGGGGTGAATCTATCTGTTTTCGTCTTCTCGTAAAAAGATAAGGGTTTTCAGTGGGGTTTGAATCAAGGGAAAGGCTTAGGTTTTGAGAATCAGTGTTCGAGGATGCTAATTTCATCATAAATTAAACAAAACCAGGGGGTTAACACAAAACAACCATATCTCAGCAGATGCAATTATAATCCTAACAGTGGAATTAAAGTATAACAGAGAAGAGATCTGGGGACTTACACAATCTCGGAGAGCTGGAGGTCGTTGTCGAGTGGTATTGTTGAGAAATTTATTCTTGGCAATATTTCCTAATTTGTTATTTGCCTT
This sequence comes from Phtheirospermum japonicum, assembly GCA_014905375.1. Taxonomy (NCBI): domain Eukaryota; kingdom Viridiplantae; phylum Streptophyta; class Magnoliopsida; order Lamiales; family Orobanchaceae; genus Phtheirospermum; species Phtheirospermum japonicum. Next base: position 1,717,016 of record BMAC01000019.1, read on the forward strand.
TCTCAGGCACAAAAGTAATTAAGAACTCTAAATTGTGTTTCCTAGTTTATTTATAGGACTTTATTTTCCTAGATTGTGTCTAGATTTTAGTATTCTTATTTACCAAGTTTAGAATTCTAGGATTGTCTATTTAAGATAAGGGATTACTAAGTTTGAAGACACGACTTTTACGCACGGGATTCTAAGAAGAATAGAACGACGCAACGCAAGACGCACGAGCAAGAGAAAGAACATGAAGACTACTTGGAGCCATTGTTCGAGATCGACAAGCTATTCGAAGTTGCGTGACCAACGGAGAAGAGCTTGTTCAACCTAGGCGATAAGTATTTAGTATCATGTGTTTTGATACTTTAGTATTCATATATTACTTAATATTTCTGTATTGATCGAGAAACAAGAAAGTAATATAGTTTTCGGGTTTGTACACCCAAGTTCACAAGTACTTTTACTTGTGAACTGAATTTATTTTATCGTGTTCTTAAAACTTTATTTCCGCTGCATATAGTTATTTTACTCTGGTTGATGTTGTTAGTCAGTGTTGTTTAACATTGTTAACAACATCATAAAACTGAGACTTATTTTCAAAACCATAGGCTTTCAAATTTTACAGGTATGTTGTTAATAGATTTCTGAACGCCTGCTGGTTGGTAAGCTTTTTTGTAGAGCGAAAATGGTGGATTTTGATTATAATTGTGTAAAGTGGGAAATGAGGAAGACGAAATGATTTTTATGTGATAAGCGGCGGAAAGCTGATGGGACAGATTGGAGCGGGAGTTGGTAGGGTTTGTTTGGGGAATGTTTTGGGCCCACCATGTTTATTATACTATGAGAAAGTAGGGGAGTGACACGTGCCCGACACAGTGTCAGGCTGCATTTAATGAAACTTAAATGAGATTGGATGTACTAGAGAAGGCGTGTTTTGACTTTTGGGGTTGTTTATGATTGCGTTTTTGAGAATTATTGAGTCTGGATATGATTTCAGGTCGGAAGGTAACAGTAGTATTGTTTCAGGTCGTTATGTATATACTTGGGGAATTGGTCTAGGGACTGGCAGGTCGACCCCCGCGAGGTGATCATTCTATCTTAAAAAAAGCGAGCTCTGCGAGCTGAACATTTGCAGGTCGTAGGTATACTTGATAACTCACAATGGTAAGATGAGTATTATAGCTCGGTTTGTTAAGCTATGTGATTCTGAAGTGCGGATTGGTAAAGTGGAGTAGTGATTTATTTATGTGCTTATGTTTTATTGTTTTTTTTTAATGATTGTTATGCTTTTTGATTTTGTTTTACATGTCTTACCTGATTTCGTGCCTAAATCAACTAGAACATGGGGGACTAACTGATACAGACCAAAATGTTTATACGTAATATTATTTGATATATGAGTGTATTTGGGGTAAGTGACCTCATTTCCTGGAGAGGGTGTTCCTCTGGGAGGTGAGCGAGTTGAATGGTTTCAGTGGAAGAGTGAGCGAGTTGGTTTGTGGAGTAGCGACCTGGAGTATGAGGATGAGTTCTCATATAGGGCCGCGACCTCTCACTACTACAGAAACAGCTTTCTAAAGCTGTTAATTAAAGGCGGTTCTTTGAAAACCGCCTTAAAAATACTTTTAACGGCGGTTGTGGCTAAAAACCGCCGTTAAAAAGTTCATTTTACGGCGGTTCCCTCAAAACCGACTTTAAAATTTGACTATCAGCTGATTTTAACGGCGGTTTATTATGAACCGCCGTAAAAGTGACACATTTTAAGGCGGTTTTTTAACATCCGCCGTAAAATTAATAAGTATTCATGGCGGTTCCTGAATAACCGCCGTTAATTAGTTCAGTTCGCTGGATTTAACGTCGGTTCTCTTAGAATCCCCGTAGATTACACAGTCTGCCATGTCACTGATCCTTGTCTTGCTTTGTTTCAACCGTTGATCTGTGCCTAATCGGTGGTTCATATCCATCCCCTCTCTTTCTCTTTCTTTTTATTAATTTCTTTTTTTAATTATTTTTTCTTTTTATTTATTTCTTTAATAAAAATGATTTATCAATTAATTTGTTCCTTTTGAAGCTTAATACTCCTCCGTGAAAACCCTATCCCTCTCCGATCTCAATCTCTCCACCGCCTGCTGCGAGGTCTCTGACCTCCCGCTCGTCTCTCTCTCTCTTCCTAAAAGAGAGATGGCTATGGGATGCCCGGCGGCGCAGGTCGTCGTCTTCAACCGCACCCAGTGCGCTTGCATCCCCGGCTACCTCACTTCGTCCAGGGCATCGTCCACTCCTCCGATGGCCAATTCGCCCTCTCCGGCTCCTGTGACGGTGAGCTCCGACTCTGGGATCTCCAGACCGACGTCACTGCTCGCCGCTTCGTCTCCAGCCATTCCACTGTCCTCCGTCACCATCAACTCCGACAAGTACGTATGTTTCTCTTTCTATAATTTTTATGGTTCCTTTGATTTCTTATGAAAAATCCATTTCCGTGCAGTGGAAGTGGCGTTTCATAACTACGTTTGCGGCAAAGTTTTCGTTAATTACCGTAAAGGCGATAAAATTAGGGTACACTTTTTAATTTCTTTTTTTTCTCTATCTCTCTTAAACCTAATGTAATTTTTTTTTCCAGTTGGTCAATCACCTGWCTGGAAGTGACATGACTGGAAACGTGGTTTATATAGGACCTTTATGTATCGTGCTGCAATTATGTTCTACTAAAGAGATGAAGTTGATTATGAACACGAGTTATCTTCACAGGTAGATCTTTTGTAGAATTTCAAATTTTGAATTTATTATTATGATTAATGTATTATGTTAATTTCAACTTTAGTGGAAGGCTGTTATATCGTGCACGATCATGGAAATGGGGTCCGAATGGCATCCATGGTATGAGAAGCTCTTAAAGAGATTCAAAAAGGGAAATGGAGTCCGTTTGTTTATGTTCTTTCTAATTATTTTTCCTAAGTTATATCATTTGCCATCATCATACAAATTTGAGTGCGTAGGGTTTTGGGTAATTTGGAGTTGATGATTCAAGTCTTTTGATTTTGTCTCTTCACTATTGCGAACTCACTGTAATTAGTAGCAGCAACTTGGTCGATGTCTGAGATCGACCTCATTGTTTTGTGTGTGTTTTGGGGGCCATGAGATGCCCAACTCAAAAACTTAGTGAGTTGAATGATTGTATGCTTCTTGTATCCTTTTGTGTGTTTAATTATACGAGCTGTGCAATGTTTTCTTCTGCATTTACATTCGAGCAAGGGTACGTACATGTGTAATGTGATATGTGTTGTTGCATTCAATCAAAGGTCAACATGAGTGTTGGGTTGGGAAACACGAGTGTCATGATAGAAGGGAAATATTGGCCATGACAAATATACTCTTACTAGCTAAATTTACATATTTGTTGACCGATATTTTTTTTTTTTCAACATATGATGATGCATTATGTTTAATGTTGTTCAGGTTGTTGGATACCTCATCACCAAGGAGGCGATCAATTACAAAAGGATATTATGGGAAGCCATGAATCGAAATTATACAGAAGTTAGTTTTCATTCTTCTCTCTCTCTCTCTCTCTCTTTCTTCTATGTGTGTGTGTGTGTGTGTGTGTGTTCTGTGGCTTCTTAAACATTTAATTCTATGCATTTACTTAT
>BMAC01000019.1:1721133-1748696 GCA_014905375.1 Phtheirospermum japonicum
AGAAAAAGGCCTACATTGCAGAGGACTTCTATTTCAACTTCAGACAATAAATAGTTCCCTATTTATTTGTTAAGACAGTTGTTTGGAGTTCTTGAGTTCTTTATCTTATATATTTTATGAATATGTATCCTATTGACACTTATTCGTTTTAATAGAAAATATGGTTTGTTTTTACTGAGAGTATTAGTTTTTTATAATTGTATTTGTATTTAATCTTATTTTCTTTTTTTTAATTTTTTTTACTACTTTCTAGAAGGTATTTTCAAGAAACCGCCGTAAATTATCTGTTCTGGGAAACAGACTTTCTAGAAGGTATTTTTCAAGAACCGCGCTGTAGACTTTTACGGCTGTTCTTAAACCGCCGTAAAAAGCATCACTTTCTACGGCGGTTCTTGAAAAACCGCCGTAAAAAAGCCTCACTTTCTACAGCGGTTTTAGAAAAATCGCCGTAAAGATTTACGGTTGTAGATATAAACGTGGTGCGAAAACCGCCTTTAAAAACTAAAAAAAAAAAAAAATGCCTTTAAAACCCCGTTCTGCAGTAGTGTCTTGTGGTTTGAGCTGTGTACTTGAGTTTGGTTATGGGTTTTGTGAATAGTAAGCCTACGGGCTTAAAGTGAGTGGTTTATAGGGTTTGTAGTGGACTATATAATGGGCTCAGGCCTATTACGGTAAGAGATTTGTTATTTATGGGAACTTGGTATATAGGAGGAATCTAATTTTGAGTCGGTTGTAGAGTTGTAGTATTTATTGAATTATGGTAAGAGAAGGTAACCCTAGACCCACTATAAAAGGAGGTGCATACTTCTCTTTATAAAAGAAGTTGATTTGGCTTTATCGTACTATTATTCTATATATTTGAAGTTGAAGTGGATTTTGCTTATTAACTTAAGTATCGGAGGGCCTTAACGGGCTGGAAGTCCGACCCGTTCGAGGCGCTGTTTTGCAGGATCAGCGAGATCGCCAGGAGATTCGTGGAGGACTTGGCAGGTCGCTGTGACGTGTTTGGAAGCAGTTTCAGGTCGCTGATCTCTATTTTGAGGTTAGTACCCCCTATTTTTGGTAACCAATCGATTTGAATTTATCAGATAATTATTTTTTACTAACGGTGCGTGATAGTCAATATCATATACTTTTTTGTAGAAAGTTGCCAATATAATTATACAAAATGAATTTTTTCAATTTTTACCAATTCAAGGATGTAAGGCTTGAACTACACACAAAGGAAGATGAAAAGACGAAAAAAGCACGTCTACAAATCATACTATAAGAACAAAGAACACTAATAGGTAAAAAAAAAAAAAATAGAAGGAAAGCAGATGAAAGTAATGAAAAGAAAAAAAAAATTAGCAAACGGTTAAGGAGGTTGAAATTTCAAGTGACAAAGATATATCAAGAACTAGGGAACGAGGAATTTGTCAAATTCCCAAAAAAAATTAAAAATTGTTGAAACTAAATAAGAGAATGCAGGGTGCAAATTAAAAAATAAGAACAATTCTAAAACTTTCAAATTGTTTCATGGATATGTGGCGATTGATTTAAAATATCAAACAAATGTGTTATGAAGGAATAATAGTTCAAAGCTTTGACCCATGTAATTTACAAAACAAGGATAGAAGTTCTTCAACATTTAGTGCAGTGTTTCAATAATTGCAAAAAAAAATATATTCGCTACCAAAAACATTTAGATTTTTCCATAAAAATTTATTACAGATTACACGCTCAACCAATAACATTCGTAAATTAAAAATAAAATCGTAATGACTTTTTAATTTTCAAATTTATTGAATATGTATTTATAAAATAATTAAAAATTTACTTTATAATTTATATTATTATTATTATTATTATTATTATTATTATTCTTCGTGCCATGTATAGTAAATTAAATAAATATAGAAAAGTAAATGTTTAACTTGTAATAATTACATAATATATTTAAAAATAAAAACATAACAAAAATATTATAAAAAATATAATAATACATTTAAAAATAATAAAAAAATATAATAAAGTGTGATTAACCTAAAAATAATAATTTCATAACTCTCAAAATCTCAAAAAAATAAGATATTGTAAAAAATAACTACCAAATAAACAAAAAAGAAAAGGTATTCCAAAAATGAGGTGTCGGGTCACGGAATTAATTGAGGTATTTTGTATACAAAATATAAAATGATAAATTAACAAAAAAAAAACTACAAAGAAAAGGTATTTTGGAAATGAAGTATCGAGTCATGAATTTAATTTAAGACTTTTGAAAATTAGTTTGTGCGATAAGAACGATATCGTTTGTATGAATAAATATATATTTATCAAATTGATAATTAATTACTCAAAATTTGCGATACATGCATGTATCATTTGAATTACCCATAAACCTTTAATTTACAAATGTTCAGAAATAATTATTTAGAAATACGCTTTAGAATATTATATTATAACCTTTTATACTAAATGATTTCGTTGTCTCATTTCATATATTTTATTTTATATAATTTTTATTAATACATATAGATCTAATGAAATTATTATATTTTAGTATTTATTTATTTAAGACTTATCATCTTTATATTGTATATTTTTTATTTTACAAATTTATTTAGTAATTGTTAGATTTAGTTTTTTATTTTTATACTTACTTAACTTATTTTTTTGAATTAGAATTTTATTTTATAAAATTATTGAGTTTTTTCATTGTTATATTATTAATAAATAGTTAGAACTTATTTAACTGATTTCCATTCAAAGTCTTTAATGCCTCATTTATCAGATCTTATTTTAAATTATTTTTATTTTATCTTTTATCAAAATTATGAAATAATTATTTAGATTCTAATATGTAGTTAATTGGTTTTATGATTTTTCATCTTTATTTTATTTTTATTCATTTTCCAGACCTTTTTAACAATTACTTCGATTTTATTTTAAATTTTATAGTTTATTTTTTTTTATTTTATGAATATTTAATTTTATTTAAAATATTATTGATTTCTTAGTTTTTTCTAAGAATATTTTATTTATATAGTTTTATAATTAATTTAGTTTTAATTTATAATATTTATGTTTTTGAACATGAGAAATTCAAATATAAATGATTTATTAATGTTAGTTATAAATCTACATTTAAAAAAAGTTATGTATATATAATTTCTAATTTATGTATCAGGTAGCAAACACAATGACCTAAGAGTTGACTCGATTACCCAGAGGTCATCCCGAGTCAATTACTAAAAATACAAAATTGTTAAATATTGAAGGAAAACACAATTATTGTGCCTTTGTCAATAAGTAACCGATGAAGGACAATTTAAGTATTTGTTATCTTCATGTATTACGGAACATGTAATTGATACCCTATATAAGGGAGTGTTTGATGAATAAGAGAACTCTAATTTCTACCGTCTCTTTCGTCTCTCTTATATATATTCTCCTTATACTTTTTCTTTTACACGTTATCAGCACGAAACTCTAATCTATTGAGAGTGATCGAGAATAAGCCTCCATACCCTATACACAATTTTCGTTGGGTCAAGTTTCTAACTGCGTTATATGTTTAAAAAATCGGTTCCTCGAGTTTCAACTGTTTGATCGAGCTCAAATTTTTACAGAACCTTCCAGACCTTTTGATTTAAATTCTGAATGGTGGAAATTGGATTTAGAGATATGAGAAAAAATATATAAATTTTCGAACAAAGCAGATTCCGCTTTCACAATTTTCTCTACAGAGTTTTTCAAAACAAGATTTATCACAATCGAACTATTAGATCAAGACAAATTTGGAAATTTTATTCCAAACTCATAGTAGTAGAATATGAACGGTGGAGGTTTGCATATGAGATCTGAAGAATCCAATAATGAATTTTGAACAGAGCTGATTCTGTTTCTCGGAACTGTCTGCCCAACTTATTTAAAAATTCAATTACGCACAATCTAACCGTTGGATGAAGATGAATTTTTGTTATATTATTCAAAACACGTAAATGTTGAATCTGTATAGTGGAGATCGGATTTGAATCTTTGTATAATGCGAAACCTAAAAATAATATTAGGAAAGAATCATGGCTTTTCTCCAATGTAACTCGAATTACCCTATTATTTATTAAATGCTACTAATAAATATTTGTTTGTATGGATATATGTCATGATATGTATTATTGGGCATTTTTATACAAAGCATGTGTATGTATATATGTTACCTATGATTATATGCACATGATGTTATGTATAATATTGACAAATATGAAATTTTGCAATACTTTAATGATATTCATAAAGTACATAATATATTATTCTCATGTTTTTAGATGATTTATAAGAAATCGTAATTTACACGATTAGATGAGAGATTGATCATGATTTTTCCAATATGTTTAGTTAATCATGAATTTTGATGAATTGATAGATTTTATGTATGTTGATCGTGAATTTCGATGAATTGATAGATTCATGTATGTTGGTGATTCTCTTTAAGCTGATTTTATAACCTACTTCCAATGTATGTATCATTGATTGTATATTTTAATATTTTCATGATAATGAAGTTCATAACGATAAGAAATTGTGTAAATAAGTCTTGTGATAAAGTATATTCACATGATATCAAAGAAATATTATGACATACTTCAAATTCATTATCTAAAGACATTGATTAAACTAACTCAATCTAAATATAATTTCATATACTCAGAAGAAATTGAGTACTACCATTATTCGTTTGATGTGGAAACTAGAATAACTACAATTCCACAATACTATCGCCCATCAACCCCCAATTGACAAAGAATCGTAAAACTTAGTCAAAGCCAATTCTCTTATGAACTTGAGAATTCATATTGACCCCAAGTTTTATATTGGAAGTAAATGTAGTTTCAAAATCTCAATAAACTTTGGAATGTATTCTAAATGAATATTTTGAGAATTTTATGAAACACTATTTCCAAACCTAAGAATTTAGTGAAAAGAAATTGGTTTGCTTGCTAAAAAGGGTCAATGAATTTGATATGTTGCGACTAAAAACATGTATTCCCATATGTGAAAAAGAAAGTCACTTTAAATGACAACAATAAATTGAGAGATACGATCTCACTCTATTTTTTTTCCACTTGAGCAAACATATTGATGCGCTTGTATAATATTAATTATAATAATAAGTCATTGAGAGACATGACATTATTTTTCATAATACCAATGTTAGACCTTCGGATAAAGAAATTTCTTGAGGCTAATTAGGATCGATAAGAATAGTCGAAATAACTTCAAAGTAAAGGGGAAGATACATGTTGATCCCTACCTATGTGGGAAGAATGAACCACAAGGTAAGATATGTAAGAGTTTGCGATATTTATTGGTTGTGGTAGAAGTTATGGAGATTCTCCCAACAACATTGCTTAGTCAATGGATATATTCAATTTTGATTAATAAATTTGTTTGTTTCTTACTTTACAAAGAACTTGTGAAAGTATAATCAATTATTCATATTAGACTATTGTGTTTGGTCTTAAAGTTTATTTTGAGTTAGATTCATGTGATGTGGCCTGATTTAAATTAATTATTATTTTATTAGGCTTATTGATAAGTTGTACGTTTCATTCTAAAGCATTGAATGTAATTGAATTTATTTGCCACACATTCACATACAAGGTTCATGAGCAAACTATTAGATATAATGTAACATTTTTTAAATAAATTGCGGCGCTTTCATTAAAAAAAGGAGAAAAGTTTTAGAGTACATAGAAAACAATAAATAAAAAAAGAAAACAAAGAAAATAACGCTTCATAAGAAGTTCCCGCTTAAGAGAACCCTTTGAAGCTTTGCGTAAAGGAGTAGAAACTTCATCTTCAGCCATATCCGCCCAAGACTGTTTAGAAGCGATATCCATAATGTGAAGGGTAGGAGAGGATTTTGGATCATCAACAATGAAAGGAGTAGAAGACTCCTGTTTTAGTTTTTTTAATTATATCAATTAATTCTCGATCAGTGACAGGTTTACGAAGTTGGATGCCAATATCCGACTCATTCACTATAATACCTTCTTCACGTACAAGACAGACTGTATGTTGCACTGAAGGAGATACCTTAACCGAAGAACCCATGTCCGCCTGATCAACATAGCTCTTGCTCGAAGAAGCAGGTTCCTCATAAAGCACAAGCTGTCGAGAGGTGTCACAAACTATCTCAGCCGATCTGAAAACGGTCGGTTGGTTCTCCCTGTAAAGCTGCGCAGTAGGATCAAGGTAATCCAGAGCAGAGATGGAAGGTTCGGGACCCGAAGGGGGAACCGTGACAGGGGGTGGGGACTCAGGTCCGGTATCAGATTGCAATGCGTTGAAAATGTTGGAAGTCCTCAAGTCATTAGTAGTGGGGGCTGAAACTGGCCGGGGTTCTGTACGGTTATGAATTGGTCATGAGGATCAGAGCATCAACGAGAGCGTCTGGTATCAACCGTCTTCTATTCATCGCTACCCACGTTCTGAGCGGCACGAGTTTTACGAGCAGAGAAAGAACCAACAAGGTGCCCAACCATTTTGCAATACGAACAAAAATCCGGCAGGTTCTCGTAACCTAACAAAATATAACCGCAATACCCCTCACGTTCAATCATGACCGTTTCATGCAGTGTACTATCAAGATTTAACTCAACCAGTACACGAACAAAGTGATTGTCAGAGCCATTAAGAGAGAGCTCATCAATTTTCAAAGGAGTACCAACTACCCTAGCAATATTTAAAATGAAAGATCTTTCCCAGTATTCAATAGGCAATTCATAAATATGAATCCAAACCTGAGGAGATGTCGGGGGCATCTTATAAGAGTTGAAATCCGGGGTCCATGGGAAGAGCCTAAGAGTAAAAGAGTCAAGCTTCCAATCCGACTTGGAGAAAGCACGATTACGATCCTAAGTGAGAGCGAAAGAAATACTAAAAAATCCCTTGCCAAGTGGAACGAAATTCCAATCACCCGTGGTGTTCTAGTTGGAGGACAATGAATTTTTAATATCAGCGATCAAAAGGAGTTTCGAGCCTTTCGGTTGAAGAAGACGACCGATCAGGGAGTCACGTAATAACGAGACACGGGATTGATAAACATTTTCATCATTTTTTACCGAAGAATAATCTCTTTTCTTGAGCGGAGGTGACCCAAAGGAGTGTGACACCGGAGACGGCCCGTAGAGAAGTTAACAAGCTGGGCTGTAGGGCATTGTGAGCTCCCAAAATACGGGCCATCATTGCAAAGGTGGATTGGCATAGAAGCCCATTTCATTTTTTGCAAATCTATCAGCGGCCTTGAAGGGAAAGCCGTATGGGCTTGTGTGAAATCAGCATGCTGGGCTGCAAGAGGTGAAATCTGGGCTGCAGAAAAATCCAAACAGACTTGGGGCTGGGCAGCAAAAGAAGTTGGATGGACAAACGATTGGGCCAAAGGGAAACTAACCTGGGCCCAAGAAGGATATTGGGCGACATTAATTAAATTAGAGCCCAAAAAAGGTAAAGATCCGATCAACGCACTTGGAAAACATACTGATGTAAAACTTGGATTATCTGCCGCAAGAATCTGGGAGGTAACTGCCGAGCCACTCGCAGACGTTACAGTCTGCAACTTATTCAACGGCGGATGCAAATGGATCTGTAGTGGAGAATTCGCCGGCAACCCAAGAGACGTATTGACATCAGTGTTAACCATCAGAAATCTTGTCGCCGGCAAAGAGCCGAAAATAGTGGCAGTGAAAAAAGTAGGAGGCGTGCTAGTTAGAACCAAAGATAGAAAAGAGAAGATCGGCGTAGCCTAATTATGAGAAGCGCGAAACACCGAAAAAGGTTGTTAGGTCTGCAATGTGTTTAAACCAATCTCCGGAGAAGCCTCGACAGAGTGAGGTGGGAAAAAACAAGCCACATCGGGAAACTCTGACGGCCAGGATGATGGCTGCAAAGCAAAAAGTGACAGAGGAGCAACCGACAGCTGTTGATGGCTGGTCAAATTCTGTGAATCAGAAGGCATCACGGCCACAAGCTAGGGGGATTCCACAACACTTGGAGCAATTAAAGTTGGACATATCACCGAATGGAGATGATGCAAAAGATGTTGAGGATGTAACGACGAAACCACGGGGGGAAGATATCAGTGGAGAGACTCCATGGGTGGTTGTAGCGATTGTTTCCGAAAAGGAGATGCCATGGAAGACGGTAAAGAATGTTTTTGCATTTGAAACGGCAGTGGGGCTGCGCTTGAAGGTTGCTGTTGAAGAAACTCAGATGGCGGCTGTGACGACATTACCATGATCGGCCAGTGAATAAACTCGGGATCTCATTTTGCTATGGATCTTACATATCCAGAGGTATGTAACCTCTGAATTTCTTATTTAATATATGTAGTAAATAATATTAGAATTAAAAGTATTTCGTTCAAATATATCTGTAGAATGTGAGAATTTGTCGAGTAATAGACAATTATTCATTTAATTGATATTTATATGTGACAATGCCTTGATGCCTGGTGGCACATTGATTAAAGTCATAGAAGCTCATTATGGACCAAGAGCGAACGAATCTTGTTAAGCTTGATGATATTCATGTTGATGATTATCATTAAGAAGTACATTATGAGAATAGAACTATACTTTTAATTTATGGGGAAGAAAGCACGTTTTAGAGTCAATCTAGTAATTTTACTTTACTACTTTTTGATTATTGAATCATAAGTTATAACCAACAAAGAACTTTTGGACACTGGCTCATTCAAGTTTTGACACGACTGACATGGATTCTTTGGTCATCGTGATATGATGGTCCATATTATAAGAAATTAACATGAACATCTTTTATTTTGAGTGAAATACAAAACGAGATAGAAATTAATAACATCCCCGCATTTCACAATGTAAAATGAAAGTAAAGTCAATTGAATAATTGATCTTCAAAGTACAGAAGACCTAATTTCTAAAGTGACGAGATCATATATATACCAACTTCAAATGTGTCTACAAGGTTAAAGAACCCATAAGGGGCACAATGTCACAGATTAAGACATTGCAACCATCACTACAAAAAAAACCCGATTATACTGAAGGGTATGCTGACGGGCAAAAGACCGTCACATTACTGGCGGATTTACTGTCGGAAAAGATTGCTGGCAGGTTTGCTGACGGCCTTGCCCATCAGCTAATATACCCGTCAGTAACCCGTCACAGAAAGAGCGGAAATTCATCTCGCTTAATTATCCTGATGGGCTACCCGTCAGGATATAATTTTTAATTAAAAAAAACAAAAGAATATATGTTGACGGCCCTTGCTCGTCAGCATATAACTTTTGATAATATATATATATATATATATATATATACACACACACACACGCACGCAGACGGCCCTTCCTGCAGTGTATAAGTACCGCTAATCCTAACGGGCCCTTCCCATCAGGATTTCTAAACCAAAAATTCCCCCCCCCCCCCCCCCCCCCCTCCTCATTCTGTCAAAACGCAAAAAAAAATAAAAAAAAAAATCGCCCACCGTCGCCGGCTCCTTGACCAACCCCCCTGCTTCACCGTCGGCTGACCCATCGCCGCCTCCTCGCAACTGCCATCGTCGGGCTTCCCATCCCTGTTGCCGACCCATCGCTCCCGAAGGTGCCACTGCCGTCACCGCCAAGAATCTCAGCCGCCCTATAGCCTCCGCCTCCACCACCCACCACCTCCAGCCGCACAGCCGCCACCTCCATTCGCACAGCTGCCCTACAACCGCCACCTCGAGCTGCACAACTGCCTTACAGCCGCCGCCTCCACCACCGAGCACCGCCCGATTCAAGAGGTATATTTTTTGTTAGTTTCTCACTTTTATTTTTATAATTTTGTATATTTTTTGTGTATTGTTGACTTATTACATAATTAGTAGATAATTAGTGTTCAAGGTTATGGTTTAGTGTTTATTTAGGGATTAGGGTTTGAAATTCGGGTTCGTTGTGTAATTAAAATAAATTAGTAGTTAATTACATAATTATAATTACATTAGGGGTTAATATGTAATTAGACGCAGTTAAGCGTTGATAGATAGAGAGAGAGAGAGAGAGAGAGAGGGAGAGATGCAGAATACATTTAATTATATAATTATGAGCCAATTAGGAATTAATTACCTAATTAGGATTAAAGTATGGGTTTATTACATAATTATGATCAAGTATGTAATTATTATTTAATTAGAATAATTACCTAACTAGGATTAAAGAAGGGATTAACTATATAATTATTATTCAATTGACTATGTAATTATTATTTAATTAGTGTAATTACCTAACATAAATTTTTTTTTTAATTAAGTTTGGGATTGAAATAATTTTAATATAAATTGTAGTTAATTTATCATTCTATTTTTTTTTAATTTGAAAATAAATTTATAGTTTTTAAAATATTTTTAAATTAAATAAAATTTTTTGTAAAATTCTATTTTTATTTTGTAGTTAAAATAATTAGGCTTCAAATAGAGTTTAATTTTGAAATAAAATTCTGATTTCAAATTTAGGGGTTTAATCATAAAATAATTTTCAAATTAGGGTTAAATTGGTAGATTTTTAGGAAAATACATACACAAATTATATAATTAGATAGTTATGGGTTAAATTAGTAAATAAATAGGAAAATAGGGTTTCATTGTATTAACTAAGATTATTAGGGTCTGCATTTAAATTTAGACAAACTTTAGGGGCAAATTATATTGCGATATATGTATGCACCCATTATATTTTAAATATATTGTTCATGCATGGGAGGCCGTGGTGATCGGCCGGGATTTAAAAAAAATTGTATATTTTACATGCATGGGAGGCCGTGGTGATCGGCCGGGATTTAATTTTATTTATATATTTTTTTTATTATTGGTGTTTTTGGTCGTATACCGTTGGATGCTGACTGGGTTACGGCGCCGGCCAGGAGGTGTTGTCCCTCCAACAGCGGGTTTTTAAATTTTTTAAAAAAACATAATAGGGTGTCACGTGGTTTTATTTAAATTTTCAAAATATTTTTTAAAAATGTGACGGTGGTAATTGCTTATTTAGAACCTTGGCGAAGTGACGTGATTCATATTGTTGTAGAGAATCAATTATATATAGATCACTCGTTTGAGAATTAATATCAAATAGGAGATTTTGAAACTAAGTTTCGAATTATTCCAATATTCCGTAGACCCATTTGAGATTTAGTATCAAATATAGAGTCTGATACTAAATTTCGAATTGTCCCATTCTTGGACAGTTTAAGAATGTGACTTGTAGTATGATTATCTTATGTGTATGTTTTTATTTTGATTTGAAATTTCAGTTTCTGCATCTTTCTAATTGTTCTCGGGTGCACTGAAATATATGTGTACTACGAGAACTAAGGGGAGTTGCTGCCTAAATTTTTAATCTAAGAAAAATGCATATATTAAGATAATACATACTACTAAATGTCACGTTTTAGAATGGGATAGAAGCCTTACCAATTATAACTCGAATTACTCATTCTTCTCGTAATGCTGCCAAAATTTTGCAACTTCTTTTCCAGCCATTGATTCTAGAATCACGAATAACACTCAATAATCTTAGGATGGCTACTGATCGTAGTTGAATGTACAAACGGAATATTGTCGGACTTCTAAATTCGGCATTCGTGGCCGGTGTAGATAGTTTCGTACAATTTGCAATCACGCATGATTCTGCAGAGAGGGATGGTGATAAACTAAAATGCCCTTCCCACGAACTAAGTGGAGGAACTCTAGTTATAGGTCTATCGATGAGATAAAATATCACCTCGGTACCAAAGGGTTCATTACTGATTACTACATTTGGACTCATCACGGGGAAACAGATCTCGTCTCATCGCCTGCTGATATTGAAGTCGGGGGATCATCATCAAATGCATACGTCGATATGGTGCAAGATGTTGTCGGTCCCAATTTCAATACAAATGATATTGAGTTGATGAATCAACTAATCCCGAGGCGAATAAATTTTCTGATATTCTGAAAGCTGCAAAAAAAACTGTATCCCGGTTACGAGAAATAAAATCGGTTGTCTTTAGTTGCCGGTCTTATGAATTTTACATCGGAGCATGGCATTTCTCAGAAATATTATGATTAATTTATTAATTTAATCAAAGAGATCGTGCCAGAAGATAACAATGTTGCAGATAATTTTTATGAAAGTAAGAAGTTGTTCAGAGGTATGGGGTTACCGGTAGAGTGCGTGAAGAACTGCATGATTTATTGGAAGGATGATTTGTATCTTGATAAGTGCAAGTTTTGTGATCATCCACGGTTCAAACCCGCGAAAAAAGGACAAGCTAAACGGCGCAAGTCCAACTTAGTTCCGTACAAGAGGATGTTTTACTTTCCTCTAACGGCCTGCCTGCAGAGGTTGTACGCATCTAAAAAAAGGGCAAAAGATATGCGGTGGCTTGCAGACATACGGTAGAGGATGGTGTCATGCGTCACCCGGCAGATTCTGAGGCTTGGAGGCACTTCGATCAAACTCATCCAGAGTTTGCCGCTAAAACTCGAAACGTAAGATTGGGTCTATGTACAGACGGATTTCAACCTTTTAGAAGTTTTGGAAAACAATACTCGTCGTGGCCGGTGATTGTCACACCATACAATTTGCCTCCCTTGATGTTCATGAAAGAGCAGTACATGTTTCTCAACGTTCTCATCCCGGGCCCACAAAACCCTAAAGATAAGTTAGATGTTTTCTACAGCCGTTGATTGAGGAGCTGAAGTAGCTGTGGTCCGACGGTGCTCTCTCGTACGATGTATCTACAAAATAGAATTTTCAGTTGCGAGCGGCCCTTATGTGGATTATTAGCGACTTTTCTGCATACTCGATGTTGTCCGGTTGGAGTATGGTCGGTCGAATGGCTTGTCCGTATTGCATAGAGCATTCAGACGCTTTTACCCTGCAAAAGAGCATGAAGCAATCATGGCTTGATAACCATTGTAAATTTATAGAATGTGATCATCGACTTCGTAAATATAATTTTTTTTAGGGAAAATAGAAAGATTGAAGCTCTGCCGCCGCACGTCCGTTTACAGAGATTTTGGCCGAAATTGATAGGCTAGGACTTCTGAAGGTAACCAATAAAAATGCAGAACGTGTGAACGGACTAATAGCGAAGAATAGTGGTTGGAGAAAAAGAAGTATTTTTTGGGATTTGCCTTACTGGATCACTAACTTGATTCTTCATAATTTAGACGTTATGCACATTGAGAAAAATGTTTTTGATAATGTGTTTAACACGGTAGTGAATGTCAAAGGGAAGATAAAAGACACTTCGAAATCAAGAGATGAGTTAGCAGAATACTGTCACTGTCCCGAACTTCATGCAGACGCATCAGGAAAGTATCCCAAAGAATCGTACACACTCGAAAAGCCGTCGAAAGTTGCATTGTGTCAATGGATAAAGGCTCTTAAATATCCAGTTGGGTACGCATCAAGTCTAGGTCATTGTGTTGATATGAAAGGGTTGAGATTGTACGGGATGAAAACCTATGACTGTCACGTGTTTGATCCCAATTGCATTTCGAGAACTGCTTCCTCATCCCGTGTGGAAGGCACTAACAGAGCTAAGTTTATTTTTCAAAGATCTGAGTGCGAGAGTCATTGGAATTGCTGATATTAGTCGTTAAGAGCGTGACATTCCCCTAATACTCTGTCAACTTGAGATGATATTTCCACCAAGTTTCTTCGATTCAATGGAACATTTGCCCATCCATACCATACGAAGCGAGAATTGATGGTGCAGTGCAATATAGGTGGATGTATCCTTTTGAGAGGTATCTTCGCAAGTTGGAAAACAACGTAAGGAATAAAGCGTGTGTTGAAGTCTCGATAGAAAACGCATATCTAGTTGAAGAGGCGTCAAATTTTGTTTCGTACTACTTCGACAATAATGTCTCCATAAAAAGGACAAACTTAAATCATAATGAAGAAGTTCAAAATGATGAAGACGATGATCCGAATGTTCTATCTATTCTCAAAAAAAATGGTGAAACTTTCTCAGACGCAGGGAAAAGATTCTTGTCGGATGAAGAATTAGCCGAGGCCCAAAGATATGTGTTACTAAATTGTCCTGAACTCCAATAATTTATCAGGTTAACAATTCAAGCTCATTGCAATTGTAATTATCAAAATCTATTAATTAAATATTATAACAATTCTTCATTTTAAATATAAATGTGCAGTTTGTTCGAAGATGGTGTTAAACGTCACCAACCGAACACTACAGATGAGGCACTGAATCGAAAATTGGACGCTGAATTTCCTATTTGATTTGAGAACTACGTGAAATTAATATATATTATAACATTTTAAGACATAAAATTATTGTAGGCACGAAATCCTTTGAACAATGTAAATGACGATTATATAAGGTCCATTGCGTATGGTCCATCATGTGTTGTGAAAACATTCAACGGTTGTAAGATAAATGGGTATAGATTTCACATGCTTGCGTATGGTATTGAACGATCAGCGTTGAGCACAGGAGTTTGTATAAGCGGAAAAGATTATGGGCCAGATTACATGGATTATTACGGTCGTCTTCTAGAAGTGGTTCAATTGGAGTATCACGGGCTTCAGACGATCGGAAGGACGCTCTTGTTCAAATGTGAGTGGTTTGATCCAACTCCAGCCGGCACGAAAATTCACCCTCAATATAAGCTCGTTGATATCAATCATAAACGTAGATTCAATCGATACGAGCCATTTGTACTCACCTCCCAAGCGACTCAAGTGCACTACAGTTTGTATCCGAGTTTGAAGCGAGACAAACTAGATTGGTGGTAAACTTGTAAAATTAAAGCTCGATCGACGGTGGATTATATCGAGCCTCACGTTCCTGAACAACAGTCATTCCAAGGAGATGTTGTAGAAACATTTCCTGCAATACAATTGGAGGATGTCGACTTCCAATTAAATGACCATCTCAATCACGAAAACGACGAGTTGGTCAATGCTGATTTAGAAGAGTCAAAAAGTGATGAACTAGTATTAACTGAAGAAGACGAAGAAAGATACGAAGATGAGTCTTAAAGTTAAGGTTGAGGTTCGAGGACTTTATGAGTGTTAATGATAATCTAAACAATCATACATACATACATACATATATATATATATATATAATTAATCTTATTTATTAATAAAACTGTGTTGTGTATTAGATGCATGGCAGGGGTCCTCATAATTGTCGGATTTCTCTCGGCTCATCGTCCTAGGGACCCCATGAGGATGATGCCACCGACCTAGATTTCGATGATACTGTTCCACCTACCCCATCTGATGAGGCAAGGTGCACGCCCGACATAGAGGTCAGGACTATCGGGGTTGAGGTATTCATTCTCGAAAATAGATAAGTAACATTTTAATCAATTTTGTTATGTGTTCAATATATAATTTAATTATTTGACATATATTGAAATAAATTTATTAATTTTAGGTTACGAAGTCCGTTGAAGGACTTGCCGACTTATTTGAGGACTATACACGAGTCTCGTATCTACCCAGCAGGGTAGAGATTCGAGCACATCCAGGAAAACCATCGTCAGACGTGGTGGCCTCGTTTTAGGGTAATTTTGTTTATTTATCTTGTTTTGTGTTAAGTAAATTGATAAATTATTTTGTCTAATTGTATTTCTTTTGTAGGGATTGGTGTGGTGGGACATAGGTATATACGACGACAATGCCATCAAGATGACATTCTATATAGCGATGCGAGATTCTTATAAGAGTCGTATATACGAGTGGAGAAAGGAGTATCGACTAGCTGGGACGATACCTTTCTGCGTAGGGGAGACGACCTGGAATAGATGGCTGGTGGAGATAGAGAAGTCTGAGAAGGCCAGGCACAACAGATTGAGCGAGCCCGGAGGCCCTTCGACGTGTATAGCGAAGCACCGAGGCGGGTGTAAGCTGAATAATCGACAGGCCGCCGAGATTGTAAGTCGATAATAAATTTATATTTTAAGTAATTAATTATATTACTGAACATGTATAATTTTATATTTTAATTAATTCATTATATTAAATACTGTAAATGTATCTTTATATACAGGTTGCTCATATGGGTATACAGCCCAGTAACTACGACCTTCTTCTGAAGTATCACCTACGGATCCAAAAGCCCAGAGGATAGCTATAAGTTTATATGAGTTATTTAGTATAAAATCTGATAAAAGTTGTTTAGTAATAATAGCTGAAAATTTTGATATCAGGAGGATTATGAGAGGGCTTTGGAGAAAGGCGTGCTGCGTCGTCTAATGATAACAACACTCAGGTAGACTCAAACGAGGTCTATCTACAGGTTGTCAGGAATAAGAAGGGTTGACGCTATGGCCTTAGATGCTTCGGGAAGACTCAGAAGAACTGCAGTACTTCTTCCACCTCCACCACCAATGTTCGTCAGCTTCAGATGCAGCTCCAGTCCCAGCAGACGCAGCCTGATCTAGCTAACCAGGAGATTCAGAGGATCCGCCAGGAGCAGGCGCTGAAAATTCAGCGGTTGATCCACGAGGAGCAGGAGCGTTCCCAGTTGGCGCTCCGTCAACAGATTGAAGCCGCTGTTGCCCTGGCCATGTCTCGCCAGCCATCTACTCAGCCTCCCCTTGATCCGACATTGGATGATGGTGATAGTTAAATGGATGGATAATTCGGGTTTTTTTATACATTCGATGGATGAATTGATTTTTAATTGTTGGATAATTTGTTTTGATTTTTGTTTATTATTTTTTAATTTAATTATTAATTAATATATCAGAAAATCTAATAATATTTTCATTCCCCTACAGAAGGCTTGCTGACGGGTAGGCCATCAGTATATTTCAGGACTTTTTGACGGCCTTTACCCGAAGGCAATACTGACGGCCAAATACACGCCAGGAATGCTGACGAACAAACCTGTCAGGATGGCATCAGATATTCCTGGCGGCTAGACCCGCCAAGAATACTGACGGCCATTTACTGGCGGGGTAGGCCATCAAGAAAGCCGTCAGTAGTCCTGGTGGAAAAATTTTCCCGTCAGGATACCACAATCCTAACCGCGATGCTGACGGCTAATATCCATCAGGAAGTCGTCAGTATTCAATATACTGACGGATTTCTGACGGATTCGGCGTTTTTTTTTTGTAGTGCATACTTAATGGAGGTGTGGTTGAGGTCGTGACTCCCAAAAGGAATAGGGGGAGATCACTTGGTTCGATCAATACTAGCCCAAGGAATAAGAAGGCGTGTATGGCACGAATTCAATTAATCATCAATGAAGATAATGACTCTCATGAGATTATCTCTGATTATACTTATGTCCATGAATCATTACTGGAGGACGCTCTGATGTTTAATATGATTCCAAAGAATAAAGAAATCTCAATGTACAATGTGAGTTTATATGAGTTGATGGAAAGATCTTCCACACACATTGATGATAGTATCGAACCACGCTCTATTGAAATGTCAATATTGAGCAAATTGACCTAATTCTAAAGAATCAATCCAGGTAGAACTAAATTAACCGACAACAAGACAGGTGTTTGGTCTGGTGGTGTTAACCTCACTAAGTGTAAAGCCTGTAGGACATAAATAAAATTTTTTCAGAAAGCGTAATGAGAAGAATAAATCCATGAGATGCAAATTTATACTTGAAGCACAATGTTTCTCAATACGCCCTGAAATTGAATATGGAGATATGTACTCTTCCATAAAAGATGTTATAATTCCAAAGGACTGCGAATGCAGCTTATACCCGTGGTTACATCATATCTCTATGGGGATCGTGATTTAGAGATATATACGAAAGTGCTTGCGGACTTTCATTGCCAAGGCAAGTAACTCTAAGCCACGGAGTGCATTTTCAATTAAATTAAAATGCTCACTTTATGGATTGAAACAATCCAGACGGATGTGGTATAACCGTCTAAGTGACTACTTGATTGAGAAAAAATAATCTATGCCCTTGCGTATTTATAAATAAAATAAGTTTCAAATTTATGTTTACGATTGTATATGTCGATGAAAGGAGCATAATATACACTCTTAATGAAATAAGAGATATCGCTAGTTATTTGAAATTTTAATTTGAGATAATGCATCATGGGAAAACTTGGTCATTTTAAAGCTTTAAACTAAAACCGAGTTTGTGGAATACTAAATTCTACAGTTTGCATATATCCAAAAGATGACTAGGAAATTAAATATTGATAAGTGCAATATGTTAGTGATTCGAAATTTTGTGTACCTACTTATAAATATTTGTCAAAATTTTAAAAGCTCGCCCGCAAGAGAACGGGATCGCGTGTAGGTTGGTAAGTTGAACCGAATCGTCTCTCAAGGAAAACTAGGCTCGGATGTTCGTTTTGTATTTGTTGTTCACGAATAAGAAAATAAAAGAAATAACACACGGTTGGGGTTTGTTTGAGAATTTTAAGAACTAAAAGTTAATTAAACTAAGAGCAATAAATTAAATCCAAAGATTAATTTGATTATAACCTAATAAAGTAAATCTAGAGATTATTTAAACTAAGAATTAATTATCTAAAAACCTAAGTTTAAATTAACTAAGAGAATTTGATCTAGAGTTTATTTATAAATTAATTAATTTTTAAAACAATTGAGAAAACTAGGGTTCTAGAGCTTGGATTCGTCTCCACGATCGCTTGGGAAGACCCAATTGATGGTTCACAACGAATCTAGGCTCTAGACCCATTGGATCTAGCCAAAAATAATTATCAACATAATCACAATCCCAATCGCAACACAATCAAAATATCGATTCGTCATGGAAGCAATAATTATTAATTAAACTAATTAAAAGCATGCAACTAAATTGAAAGCAAAAGAAATATTTACTTATTAATTAAACCAAGAAGATCCGCAGCGTTTTGGTGTAGAAATCCACGAACTAATATTAATCTAAACTAACTAGGAGCTAATCTAAACTAATCTTAAAAACTAGAGACTTAAAACTAAAATTATGAAGAGAAACTAAGAAAACAACTCGGCACTCGTCGGGGTTGTCAGCCCCTACGAGGCCTTAGAAACCCTAGGAAAAGTAAAAAGTAGGAAAAGTGACCTAAACTATGCTAAAGTATGCTTGAAATCCAAATTATGGGGGTATTTACAGCTGTGGGATGATTTTGGGCCAAAATCAGGCTTTTATGTCGGTTCTGGGCCCTTTTAACGGAAGCGTTAACGGTAAGGTAGCGTTAGTAACAGTTATAGAAAGCTACCGTTAGTTCTTCATTTCAGCGCCTCTGCCTTTCAAGGATACTATAACGGTTCCAGATGGAATAACCGTTATAGAAAATTGGCATCGTTAAATTATTGCTACTTCTTCGCCGGAAAGCTCGATCTTTGCCTCTCAATCATCATACTTCATCTCTAACGTGCTGAACTCTTCCGGTTACTTAGCTATAAAGTGAAAAACCACAAATAATCACTTATTTGCATCAATATAGATCAAAAGGCAGTAAAATAAGATGGAAGTACAAATATACGAATTTAAGATTCAACTACCCAACTTATACCAAAAATAATAAGAAAAATAAACTAAAATACCTACTAAAATTAAGACACATTAGTGCTAATCAACTACCCCACGCTTTATTGGTTTGTTCGTTCTCGAATAAACGATAGTTTCAAAGTATAACAAGAATGAAAATAAGCTCAAGCAATGAGTCGTGCTATGATACATACATAATTTTAAAAATATAGATACATGTCACACATCTTCAAACACTCCACCCTTATTACATTGTCACTCCAAAACCAAATTCATGCATCCTCTCAAAAGGAAGATATATATGTGGGTGTTCACTCAAAAGCACTCAAGCATTGCTGCATAGGACGTGTATACACTCAAATCATACAAATACATGCACAATAAATAAGAACCGAAAATTAATCTCTTTTCAATCGCAAATTAAGCGCGTTATTGAACTAAGAATCGGAAAAGGTCTTTTTGGGTTGTAATGTAAGGCTATTTTGACGGATATGGAATATTTAAGTCGTGTGGCGAAATAACTCACTTAACCTAATCTAATCACGAAGCAATTTTCTTCACGTCATTCAAATGAAAAACCTCACTAAATACTCATAACGTAGCCTTTAAATTGGGCTATTTCTCAACTTGATACTCTAAAACCGACTTGAATCTCAAACCACTTAAACAATATAGAAGTTTATAATACGCTGCTTCTTCAACACAACTCTTGCCTCTTAAACATTAGGCTTCATAAGAAAATAAATAAGAAACACAAGCCTTTATAAGTGTAGGCAATCTCAACACGAACCACCATCATTTCTTATTATTTTCTTTTTTTTTCCCCGTTTATTCTTTTTTATGGGGTCTCTCTTTTTTTTCTTTTTAAGGATGTTGATCCTTTATTACAATAATTTCATAAATCCCTGATAAAATCTCCAAAATATAAATAACCAATAAAAATAACTAACTTCTACCACTCGCTTTTAATGGTTTAGTAGGGTTCGAATCAATCACTCAGGGCTATTGGCATGGGTAATTGGCTATAATTGGCTCATTCATAATTTATAGTGGCTAAAATTTATGGATATGGCCGGAATAAGGTTTTTTCTGTGCCTTAACCTCATTTTCAAAGTCAACTACACACAGCATAAACGTACTCAAGCACAGGCACAACTAATAAAATCAAAATAAAAATGAAAGAAAAATAGAAAAGAAATCAAACACTTGGGTTGCCTACCAAGAAGCGCTTGTTTAACGTCGAAAGCTCGATGCCTTCTACGGACGATGCTATCCCAGATCCAGAAATAAGTGACGATCGTGCCACGCCTTAGTGTTCTCTATCAGTAAGCATGGGCGTTTAAAATTCTCAAAGCGGGCACGGACAGCAAGTTGTAGAACAAAAACTTTAATTCGCTTCGGAGGTCGAAAAAGCGAGTAGTCGATCACCACAAACAAATCAAAAGTAAATTGCAGCATAAGGTGATCTTCGACTTTTGGAAAAACTAGGAAATTCGTTGAACAAACGGAAAATCCCTCGAACACTTCGAACTCCTTCAATTCCTTATTATCCCCCTCAACAACTTGAAAATAATTAAAATCTACAAAAGGGGAAAGGGGAGGGGGAATTTCTTCGACTACCTCAACCACCATTTCATTCTTAACCTCTATCAATGCTTCGGGTGGCTCGGTAAGGGGCTCAATAAACACATCTTTCTCCAAAAATTCGTCCTCCACCTCAATTTCAACATTAATTAAAGCATCGGGTGGCACAGTATGAGGCTCAATAATCTCGCCATTTTCTAACAATTTATCCACCATTTCACAAGTAAGATTCAAAAATGGTTCGGGTGGAATAACATGAGGCTCGATCATCACTACCTTTTCTAAGAATTCGTCCACCGCCTTTTCTACATTTGGCAACGCAACATCTCCATTCCTATTGAGCTCGAATGGACTTGAATCTCCATCGTTGTTTAGATTCTCCAATGGTAACACCTCCTCATCATCATCCATAAAATCTTCAAAAAGTGCAAGAGGGGCGATCTCCACTGTATTCTCAATTTCATCATCCATTTGCATCTCTTCCAAAATTGAATCCATCTCATTGCCTTCATAAAACTCAAGAAAATTTGAATTCGTAAGATCCACATTAAGCTCCAATGGCAATACCCCAACATTCTTGTCCAGATCGTTATTGATTAGCATAGGGGGAATGACCTCAACCAAATATTCATTAATCTCGTCCTCACAAGTATTACCCAAACGATCCTTTAAGCTTAAATCCTCAACATCCATGGTGGGCTCAATCACATCACAAAGTGGCGGCTCATCCTCCTTGTTTAATAATATGGCTAAATTAGCCATCATTTCACCACACATCTTCTCTATATTTGCCACACTCTGACGCATAGACTCACGACATTGACGCATATACTCCGAAATTGGGGCCATAGACTCAACAGGATCATCTTCATGCATGGGCAATGGAACAATGTCGTCTTGAAAACTAACGATCTCAGCTTCTTGATCTTGCTGCTCCACCACTAATTGATCATATGATAGGGAATCTTCATAGCTCGGATAGGAAGGAATTATATTGGTAGGGGCATAAGAATCGTAACTCATATAATCTTGGATGACAATAATTTCCTCTTGTGTCTCATCGTCAAATAACACTAAACATTCATTTGCCATATGTCTTCGGTATCCACAACGATTACATATTACATTCGGCACGTAGAATTTCCTCATGAACTTGTCGATTACGTCATACCACGTTTGCAAATAATCGGGTTCTAACTTTTTTTACCATTGCTTTGCTCGTTCCTCAAGTGAAAATGTGAAGAGTCACAACCGCACTTGTTCCCTTGTAAGCCCGAGAAGCGGAGAACTATCGGTGATGAACTCGAACTTCCACATGAGTTTAAGCGAATCTTCGTTCCGTCGTCCATAAAATATTAGGAGATTCAATTGGTCGTACTCGTCAGGAAAGTAATTCTTCATTGCGTCGCACAATGGAATATCCGGTCGAAGCTCACGACGCCAATCGAACGGTGGTTCATCGTACGAGTAATACATTTTTTTTTTTAAACTTTAAATAAAAAAATATTTAAAAACATTTTTTTTGAAATTCGAAAAAAAATAAATTCTAAATTAAAAATAAAATTTCTTCTTATTTATTTATTTTATTTTTCAAAAAATATATTTTTTTAATTTCAAAAATTAAAATTTTTTAATTAAAAAAATATTTTTTATTTTTTTTATTTTTAAAGTTTTTTTATTTTTTTTTTTGAATTTAAGAAAAACAGTTTGATAAATCTTGAGTTTTGTTTATCGACATTCCTTGCAAACACAACACTCAACGCACAAGATTAAACGCACAGGTGGAAAATAATAAAAACGAATAAACAAAAAATCACTAATAAACAAAATAGATAAATGAAACGAAATAAGAACACAAATAAGGATACAAATAACAAACTCAAAATTCACAACCTTTAATTTTCCCCGGCAACGGCGCAAAAATTTTGATTCGAACTTTTGTGTACCTACTTATAAATATTTGTCAAATTTTTAAAAGCTCGCCCACAAGAGAACGGGATCGCGTGTAGGTTGGTAAGTTGAACCGAATCGTCTCTCAAGGAAAACTAGGCTCGGATGTTCATTTTGTGTTTATTGTTCACGAATAAGAAAATAAGAAAAATAACACACGGTTGGGGTTTTGTTTGAGAATTTTAAGAACTAAAAATTAATTAAACTAAGAGTAATAAATTAAATTTAAAGATTAATTTGATTATAACCTAATAAATTAAATCTAGAGATTGTTTAAACTAAGAATTAATTATCTAAAACCTAAGATTAAACTAACAAAGAGAATTTGATCTAGAATTTATTTATAAATTAAATGATTTTTAAAACAATTAAGAAAACTTGGGTTCTAGAGCTTTGATTCGTCTCCACGATCGCTTAGGAAGACCCAATTGATGGTTCACAACGAATCTAGGCTCTAGACCCATTGGATCTAAAGTATGGTTGAAATCCGAATTGTGGGGGTATTTATAGTTGTGGGATGATTTTGGGCCAAAACCAGGCTTTTATGTCAGTTCTGGGCCCTTTTAACGGATGCGTTAACGGTAAGGTAGCGTTAGTAACCGTTATAGAAAGCTACCGTTAGTTCTTCAATTCAGTGCCTTTGCCTTTCAAGGATACTATAACGGTTCCAGATGGAATACTTTTAAGGCTGTTAATTAAAGGCGGTTCTCAGAAAACCGCCTTAAAAATACTTTTAACGGCGATTCTGGCAAAAAAAAGGTTTTTTTACGGCGTTTTCTGAGAACCGACGTTAAAATTGGCTGTCAGCTGATTTTAACGGCGGTTTTAAATGAACCGCACATCAACCACGTATAAGTGACACATTTTACGGCGATTATTGTAAAACCACCTTAAAAACTAAGTAATCTACGGCGGTTTTTTATCCACCGTCGTAAAACGTACATATTCTACGGCGTTTTATGAAAACAGACTTTAAATGTAACTTTTTCACGGCGGTTACTATAGAACCGCTGTGGAATGTATTAATTAATTAATTTTTAGTACACGCTGGCTGTTATTACCCAAACACGCATACCTATCCCAATTAGCCATTTCTTTTCCCCCAAATTGCATAGAACAAGAACACAACCATTTCTTTCCATTTTTTCTTCAAAATTGTTGTGAATAAGAAGCATCCCAAATACGCTCACAAGCATTCTCAGAATAAAATGAATTCACTACCAAGTTTTATCCCCAAGATCGTAAGCATTTTATCCCCAAAAAACGCAGGTTAGCATTCAAGAAGAACATTCGGCCGTCGACAATTCCAACCCCTAGCGGCGCGCTGTTGCTTCTCTCCTGTCTCCGTCAGAGTCAGCCCCGATTTCGTCTCCAACAGTGTAACTCATCCTCGTGTAAGATTCCATTTTCGATATTCTTCTCAATTAGTGATTAACTTTAGGGATTTGGAAATTGATATTGGTTTTTAATTAGGGCTTTCGGACTTGATCTCAATTGTGAATGTGAATAGCTGGGAGCTCTATTTTCATGGTCAAATTACTAATTTCATGTCCATTTGTGTGTGAGAGTTTCCTTTAAATTATGGCCATTTGAAACTGAAATTCCCAAGTATAAACTGTAATGGTCAGTTTCTTTCCAGGCACATATAAACGAAACCGAAATTCCCAAGTAGAATAAAATTTGCCTGAGAAACGCACACCAAAAGTATACATGTTGCTAGTTTGCCGTGGATTTGAGTCGTTAATCAGGAAAAAAAATTTCTGGGTATTTTTAAATAATATTCTGGGTATTCTGGTTCAAAGGGAATGTTACTTCAACACTTGTTTGGGCTGTCCCTTTATGTTTATGTGCTTTTGTGCTTGCTACACATGCTGTGATCTTTAATTTGTACTATATCTATCATCTATTGCTTAACTCATCTCCCATTTGCTATATTGTATAGGAGTAATTTTTATGAACTGCAGAAAAAAATAGATTCTTGTTGAAAAAAGCTATACAAAGCCACTTGAATTGTTGCATAGTGCTGGAATATTATTCAACTTGTTGTCGTGGAAGTTTTTTCTGGATTTCTTTGATGGTCCTAATAGTTACTTTTTATACTTGGAAAGATTATAGGCATATAAGACTGTGTAATGATACAAACAAGATTATCAAAGACACTGAAATAGAAATGAGAAAAGGAAGAAATTGGAGTCCTTTTGCATTAGATTTTTAGTTGCTGCAGTCATAATATTTCTCGTTGAACCCGTGTAGACATTTTTATATTCTGATTCTGATGAAATGATCCAATAGTTTGTATTTGATGTACTTCTGAATTTTTTTATTTTAATTAACTATTTTTCGTAATTTCTCTATAATGGTGGCTTGCATTTTTGTTTTTAGGAAACCTTGCAAGGTTGGAACTAGATACTTAGAGGATGGTTCAAAAGTACGAGTAGCTAGAGGTATTGGAGCATCAGGGTACATAATTCCAAGAGCAGAAATCTTGAAGATAAGGAGCACACCTAGACCAACCATTGGTAATTTTCTGAATCTTGGAATTTTAATTTCACTGTTACTTTTTTATTTACCTGGAGCTCGGATTTGCACGAAATAGCCAGCCATTTGCAAAGTACTTATATTTTGTAGGGTTAATTACAAAAGGTAATCCCGAGGCAGGTTTGATCTTTGAAACGGCTGGGGTAATTTTTGTAATTTAACGCTGTTAGCCCCTTTATTTAACGCTAAATCAAAACAGCTGGGGTAGTTTTTGTAATTTAAAAAAAAACTAGGTCAAAACCTCAAGGGAACTATTTGTAATAACCCTAAAAGGCTAAGAAGTCACTGTTAGACTAAAAGTCTCAGCTCAAAGTGTGTCACTAAGAGTGTCAAATCAAACAATAAATACATTAATGAAATCAGAGTTTTCACTTGAATGCATTCAGATTCAATTTATTATTTTTTTTGGATCTGAAACTGCAAAAGCTCTTGATGAACCTACGGCAGACTTAAGAGTATGAATTGGAAAAAAATTCTARCTTTTGCTTTTCTCATTTTGGATGATTCTTTTTTTCTGGCCTCGTGACAGCATAGTTTGAAAGGTTACATTTTTAAATTTAAATTAGATTTATTATTATAATTATATATTATTATTATTTAAAAGGGTATTAATATATATGTATTGGAAATTATAGTATATATATTAAAAGTAATATCAAACAAGAGATTCTCTTACAAATTATAGTATTTAATTTTTGTTTTGCTCAATACCTGAACCCTACACATATAATATAATTTTTTTCCTGCCTGCATGATTCACGATGACCATTGCTTATCCAATCATATTGCATTTGCAACATATTTTTTTCTTTTGTATGTAAGTGCTGTTCTTTTATTTACACACTTCCATGTCTGCTTATGCAACCTTTTGGTGAGTTGAACTTTGAATATATGGGAGGTCTGCTTGTTGATTTATCAATGATGGCAAAAAGTAGAACAATAGAGAAACTATTGGAGTGTGTTATTGAACTATTGGAACGGCATTGTTAAATCAGTTCTGGTCGACCTGTTCAAATAAGTTTCACAAGTCCAGTTTTGCTACAGTAAATAATGAGTAAAAACTTTATTGAACACTGAGTTATGTTTTAGCTTTTAACATTTATGTAAAATGTATTTTGTCATCTGAAACCACCACTCACCAGCCATCGGAAACCAGCCAAACTGAACCACTAAAATAGCAAACTCGGTCCAGAAAATGAAGCCACCATCCCCTTTACCTTGAAAAAAACCAGTCACTAAAAAAGCTCAAACACCCGCCAAATCGACCAAAGAAATTTTCGCAATTTGTCTCTCAAACCCCAACCAGACCAACAAACAAAACCCACGTCCGACCGCCATGGCCAGAACTCCGAATCAAATCACGCCCACAAAATTTAAATAAGTAAAAAATAAAAATAATAGCCCAGTCCCAAAACTCGAGTTTTTGACCCATTGACCGCGCCGTGTATCAACTCCTTACTCAAATCTCCAGCGAGAGGTGTGGAAAGTGTGCTCTATGCCTGTGAGAGTTGTAGTAGTGTGCTAATAGATGAAGATCGAAGGTGGGCGGAATTTTGGATGATTGATACTTGGATTTCTAGGTTGAAATGAGCATACGGCTTGACTGATGAAAGAGGATATTCTTATTATTTTATGTGTGCAGAGTTTGAGGATATTGTTGGTTATATTATRTTTTTTCTTTTTAAATTTCTCTCTGTGTGTTTTGCGTCTATTGTTTATTTTGGGGTAATATGTAATAGGTATTGGCATTTGGAGCTGGGCCACAGATGGTTGATTTAGGGGTTGAAGATTGGGTTTTTAGTTATTTCCTATTATTATTATTATTATTATTATTATTATTATTATTATATTATTATTATTATTATTATTATTATTATTATTATTATTATTATTATTATTATTATTATTATTATTATTATTATTATCATCATCATCATCATCATCATAGTTATTATAATTGTTTTTTTTTTGTTGTTGTTACAG
>BMAC01000019.1:1753629-1844258 GCA_014905375.1 Phtheirospermum japonicum
GCGAACTTCGAGGTACCAAATTGTTCTGCTTTCAAAAAGAAGGTTTTTCAGTCGGTGGGAAAAAAGTGGAAAGATTTTAAATCATTTTTGACAACAGAATATGTATTTGGTGGTTCGAATAACACAAGTCCTTGCCAAAAGTATGGTTTCGAGTTAAGTGAGTGGGAACAATTTAAGAAGATTCGATTGGACCCTTCTTGGAAGGTAAATATTAAATTTATTATTCATTGTTATTATTTGTATGCAAGCACTAATTTTCCCATTTTTTATTCCAGGATAAAAGAGATAAAGCGCAGGAAATTGCAAAAAAGAACGATGCTCCGCATATTCTATCTCGTGGGGGTTATGCCTTATTGGACGAGAACATCCTGGAGAATAAAACAAAGAAGAGAAATGAAGAATTAATGTAATCTGGTGCTAGTGTTGATTCGATTGTTGATCCTCCATCTCCTCCTTCACGTCACGAGAGGTTTAAGTTGGCTCGCACAAAAAAGTCGGGTGAAATGACATCCGATGCCGCAAGGGAGACTGCTAGGAAGATTGTAAGTTTGTATTCAATATATTTAGACGTTTTAATTTATGTCCATCCCATCTAGGTTTTTAATTCCTTAAGTAGGAAACAAAAAATATTTAAATATTTTTAACAATTATTAATAAATTATTCCACTCACCTAAAATATTATGTTTTAATTAGTTTTTAAAATCGTAACATAACAGAAAGATCTAAAAATATCATTCAACAAGTACTATTTTGTTGTAGGATGAGTTGGAGGAGGAGCATAGAAACGGCTCTTTTGTTGTCGAGGGACGCATGGATATTCTAAGTGCTGCAATTGATCGACCAGAGCACCTTGGACGTGTTCGTGGCGTTGGAGGTGGTGTGGGGATCCAAGAATACTTTGGCTCTCAATCATGCGGGTCCTCTTCATCCTTAACGCCTGAATCTTTGGGGCGCTTGAAATCCATGATAACCCAGGAGGTTAGATCTGAGATAGTCGAACAAGTCAAAAATGAAGTTAGATCCGAGATGGCCGAACAGATAAGGAAAGATGTTACACAACAGTTGTTGCAGCAATTCGCCCAACCAATTGAAGTCACGAAAACTCTAGCTGAGGCGGATCCAAATCTCGGTCGTAGTGGGAAAGGGAGTTATGTTGGACCTTCTAACATTCAAGCTCCTCCGTTTCCCCCTGGTGACATTTCAGATCGTTTGTCTCCCACTAGAGGTAATGATAGATGTGAGTTATATGTCAATGATCGTTCTTCTACCCGTCTGGTGGCCCTTGGGATAGTTCATGAGGGGGGTTCGACGCTACATGGGGTGCCTTTGTCGAAAGATTTGGTTAGAGTGGTGGTTGAGGACATTCGAGATGGTGATGCTCTCGTCCCGGTGCCAAGTGAAGAGGTAATCACGGTGAGGCAAGCACTAGGTGGTTTTATTGCATGGCCAAAACATCTTGTGAAGCCTATGTCAACACAGGTAATAATTGTTTATTTGCTAATTACACTAAAATAGAGTGTCAATAACTATTAATTTATGTTTAATGTTTTAGGATACCGAGCGACCAACAAAACAAGATCGGACTGTTGATAACCCCGTTCCTGAATTGCTTACTATTTCCGCTCGCCTTTATAAGCATCCATTTCGGGTTCCGTGTGACCTAAGCATTTTCGGATTTGAGAATGACATCCCAGTGACCATTCATTACCAAGAAGTTTTGGACTTCGTGCAAGGAAAAACGTGTCTTCAAATCTCGAATGTACAACTCTAGATCATGTAAGTATATTTTAATTCTTTATTTAATACATTTTTAGGTTCATTAATTGATTTATAACTTTGATTGATTACTTGTTGTCATGGATATGTTAGGTTTTTGAAATCACTCGTTGTTGAGAACCGATCGGATGCTGTATATGGATTCATTGAGCCTCTATCCTTATAAAATATAGGTAACAAGAAACATGCAAGCACTTTGGTCTCGTTCATGCTCAAACATATGCACGAATATAAAGAGCAAATATACCTGGGAGCATACCATCATAAGTAAGTACAACTTATAGTATTACTGTAGGTTGCATGAATACTTTTTAATAATATTCATTTCAAAATGCAGGCAACATTGGCACCTCTTTGTAATTTTGCCTCAAGAAGGGACTGCTGTGTGGCTTTGTTCAAATCACCATAAGCCCGACTCAAACATCAAATTGCTAGTACAAAGGTAAACTCTAGTTTAAAATACTTACAACATATAGAATGTGAACGTATGTTTTGGTTCTAAGCATGAAATAGATTGTTTTAATAATATAAGGACTAAACTGTAATTTTTTAAATTGGGACAATAGATTATTGATATCATTGGTAAGTTTGGTTGCATTTTGGATTTGTCTTTTGAATTTGGCTCTAAACGGCGGATTATATTGTTTGATTTTGTGAAATTGGGGACAATAAGTTTGGATATTGTTATAATGTAACGTGTATTGTTATAATGTGCTATAATATTTCTATATTTTTTTAATAGTGTTGTGACCCCATTTAAGATGTTGAGTGGTGCGCATTTGAGTAAATCTAAGCAAGGGGTTAATTGGCTTTTTCCAAAGGTAACGTATTAAGTTTCTTTGAATATATTTGGTTGTTACATTCATGGTCATCGAAGGTTTATTTCTCAATGAAACCTTATGTTTCTCTCACGGTGTAATAAACAAGATGAAGTTTGGGAGTCGGGTTATTATGTCATGCTTTGGATGTGGACTATTTTTCGAGTGGGTATTACGAAAAATTGGCAAGAGGTAATATTTATAATATTTTATTTTATAGTTGTAACTCTTTTTTTTTTAATTTCATTATTGCTAAATACGTATATTAAATATTATTTGCAGATATTTAGTGACCAACCATTTAGTGCTGATAGTATCAAAGATATACAAGATCAATGGGCGAGATATTTCATTGACATTTATGATGGATGATTGGGGTATGTAGTAGATGTATACTCTTGAAGTTTAGGTTTCATTGTGAATTAATTGTTTTGGATTGTTTTGAAGTTTGGTTGTTGGATTGTTTTAAAGTTTGATTGCATTTTGGATCGTTTCGAAGTTTGATTACATTTTTTATTGTTTTAGTTGTGGATGATGAATTRGATTGAATTATTTTTCAGTTTGGTTGTATTTTAGGTTGCTTAATTTATGTATGAATTTGGTTGAGTTGTCTATTAGTTTGGTTGCATTTTAAATCAGCGGTTCAATTTTCAATTTCATTTCAGATATTTCAATCAAAAAAAAAGCAGAAAATTAGCGCAGGTTCAGTTCAATTATTTACGGCGGTTGTAAAAACCGACGTTAAAAAACACCAAATTAAYGTCGGTTTTTAGAACTGACGTCGTCGAAAACATTAATTAACGGCGGTTTCTAAAACCGCCGTAGATCAATATATTTAACAGCGGTTCGAAAACCGCCGTAGAATAATATATGTAACGGCGGTTGTCAAAACCGCCGTAAAATGGTATTGTTCTACGGCGGTTTCTAAAACCGCCGTTAATTTGATATTTCGACGTCGGTTCTACAAAACCGCCGTTGAAACTGTATATACTAAGGCGGTTTCTAAACCGCCGTTATAATAGACTCAGAACCGCCGTAAATCCTAACTTTTTAAGGCGGTTTTCAAAACCGCCGTAAATATTTACGGCGGTGGATACTAAGGCGGTTTTAAAACCGCCTTAAAATCAAAAAAAAAACGCCTTAAAAAGTGATTTCTGTAGTAGTGAATAACCGTTATAGAAAACCTGCAGTTTTTAATTCTTGCTACTTTTTCACCGGAAAGCTCGATCTTTGCCTCTCGATCATCATACTTCATCTCTAACGTGCTGAACTCTTCCGGTTACTTAGCTATAAAGTGAAAAACCACAAATAATCACTTATTTGCATCAATATAGTTCAAAAAGCGGTAAAATAAGCTGGAAGTACAAATATACGAATTTAAGTTTCAACTACCTAATTTATACCAAAAATAATAAGAAAAATAAACTAAAATACCTACTAAAATCAAGACACATTAGTGCTAATCAGTTAGCACTCCTATGATTGGTGAAAGTGAAGATATAAGGAAATATCAATTTCGTCAAGGGAATGATGAAGAACTGGTGGAAGCTGAAATTCTCTACCTACGTACAATATGCGCATTATTGTACCATTATTAATACACTCGACCAAATATTACTTTATAAAAATTGTTATCTTGATTTAACTCAAGAAAGCGTATGTCACTGGAATGGAATCAAAATGTAATTTAATACCTAAAAGAAACCATTGACGCGAGTTTATTTTCCCATTAATAAATATAATTGGGACTGAAGATGGTCTTGTAATCCCTATAGAAAATGTTGAGTTTACTTCCTACTGTGAAACACCTTTTGTTGATGTTGGTTACTCATTCGATCCATGTAAAGAGATCATTATCATACATGTAGTAGTTCGTGAGTATCTATGATAAATGTTATGATCATTCATATATCTGATGATAGTGGCTTGAACTCTATCGCTGAAGAAAATGTGATAATACGAGTAATATTACCACAACTCTTTTACAACTAACAACTGTGCACTTTCTCAAAAATCAAGTAAATTGAGGAAGTGGTGACTTCAAAAGTTCTCTTCATAGATGTACATATCAGAGAGAGGTGTACACTTTAGGGGGAGTCTCAACATAGGTGTGTTGTACTCTTTTTCCTTAGACCAAGTTTTTTTTTCCATTAGGTTTTGTTACTTGGCAAGGTTTTAACGAGGCAACAATAAAACACCATTCACCCTTTGACTTGGCACAAGGGGGAGTGTTGAAGGAAAAACACAATTAGTGTGCCTTCGTCAATAAGTAACTGATGAAGGACAATTTAAATATTTGTTATCTTTATGTATTATGGAAACATGTAATTGATTCCCTATATACAGGGAGTCTTTGATGAATAAGAGAACCCTAATTTCTAGCGTCTCTTTCGTCTCTCTTTTATATCTTCTCCTTATACTTTTCCTTTTACATTAAAAAGAATTTAGCGTTGCATTCATAATCATTATTTTTGTATCCGAACCTCTATCTCGGGTACAGCTTAGGCTTAGATAACCCCAACGTCGATCCAAATAAGGCCACATGATTTACGCATTTTTTTTACTTTATTTTTTACTTTTATTTTCCCTATATTTTCTTAAAATGTATACAAATGAAATAAAATCTTATATTGGTAAAATATGAGATCAAGTAATTAATTTTATACAATTATTTTATGTAATTAAAATCTATATGAGGTTATACAAAAATTATAAGACATAAAATGTGAAAGGCTTATAGTAAAACATTTTTAATATGACCGAATATTTCTTAAAACAAAAGAAAACCTACCTTGGAGAGAGAGAGATAAATAAATACATTTTTTCTAAATTAAGTTGCGGCGATTTTATTAAAAAAGGATAAAGTGTCCGAGTACATAGCAAACAATGAAAAAAAAACGAAAAAAAAAAAACAAACTAGCGCTTCATAAGAAATCCTAGCTTAAGAGAACTCTTTGAAGCTTTTCATAAAGGAGTAGAAACTCCGTCTTCAGCCATATCCACCCAAGATTGTCTAGAAGCGAAATCCATAAGGTGAAGGGCATGAGAGGATTTTGGATCATTGACAATGAAAGGAGTAGAAGACTCTTGTTGTAATTTTTTTATTATATCAATTAATTCCCGATCAGTGGCAGGTTTACAAAAAATAGGGGTGCGATGTTGGCTACCAATATTCGACTCGTCCACTATAATACATTCTTCATGTGCAAGACAGGCTATTGGAGTATGTTGCGCTGAAAGAGAGACCTTATCCGAAGAACCCATGTCCACCTGATCAACATAACTCTTGCTCGAAGAAGTAGGTTCCTTATAAAGCACAAGCTGTCGAGAGGTGTCACAAACTATCTCAGAAGGCTCAGAAGCAGTACGGTAATCCTGACTTTCCGAACCGGACGGAATAAGAAGAGTATCAGCAACTTTAGGAGCCGTGTTCACGAGGGCGGGAGATAATGGCTCGGACCTCGAAGTAGGCTCCGAGGTAGGAGATGACGAAGGACCCGTGCAGTCTTCATCTTGTAACACTTGAAAGGTGTTAGGATTCGTCAGAGAAGGATTAGTAGGCTCGGGAGTCATGCGGGTATCCGTACGGTTATGGACCTGATGTTCACGAGAATCGGAACGTCGACGAGAACGTCTGGTGTTAACCGTCTGCCGTTCATCGCTCACCACATTCTGAGCGACACTAGTTTTATGAGCAGGACAAGAACCGACAAGGTGTCCCACCGATTTGCAAATCGAGCAGAAATCCGGTAGGTTCTCGTAACCTAATGAAATATAACCGCAATACCCCTCCCGCTCAATCATGACCATTTCATACAGGGTATGGTCAAGGTTTAACTCAACCAACACACGAACAAAGTGGTCGACAGAGCCATTAAGAGAACACACATCAATTTGTAAAGGCGTACCAACTACCCTAGCAATATTCAAAATAAAAAACCGTTCCCAGTATTCAATAGGCGATTCATATATGCGAACCCAAACCTGAGAGGAAGCTGAAGTCACCTTATAAGGGTTGAAATCCGGAGTCCATGGAAAGAGCCTAAGAGTGGATGTGCCAATCATCCAGGCAGTCTTGGCAAAAGCGCGATTCCGATCCTCAGTAAGAGCGAAAGAGATACTAAAATATCCCTTGCCAAGTGGTATGAAATTCTAATTGTTGGTGATGTTCCAAGCAGTAGATAACGATTCTTTGATCGAAGCGATCGTAAGCGGCTTCGATCCTTTCGGCTGGAGAAGACGGCCGATGAGTGAATCGCGTAAAAGCGAAACACGAGATTGGTAAAGGGATTCATTAATCGTGACCGAAAAATAATCTCCCTTTTTTAACGGAGGAGCCCCAAAGGAGAAGTTGGCCGGAGACGGCTTCGAAGGAAAGGAAGCGGGCCTGTCCGCCTGGACCGGGTGGCTCAAAGAATGTGGCCCATTGAAGAAAGGAGTCGTATGCGAGAAGGCCTCTTGGGCTTGGCCTAAAGATAAATAAATACATTTTTAAAACAAAGAAGAAAGAAATGAAAACAGAAAAAATAAATCTCAAAATAATTCATGACTTAGATTTTATTAAATATTATAATCTAAATCTAAAAATAATTTAAAATAAGATAAAAAAATAAGATTTATTGTTTTGTATTTTTCATGAACTAAAAATACTTATTTAATCTTCAAATTTATTAATTAACTATTATCAATTTATATATTATATTTCTAAATTTATAGATTTTCAATAGTATATGCAAATATATTTAAATTAAATAATAGTATAATTTAATTATAGATAAATTCTAAATACTTATTTAAAAAAATTACAAAAAATAAATATTAAAATTATTATATAAATCGCTAATTATTATAAATCAAATTATTTAAATATATAAAAACTAATTATAGAAAATTAATTATATATTTTGAACTGAAAATGAAAAAATAAACAATAAGAAAAATTAAAATCAATAAGATTATAGTTAAATAATTTAAATTAATTGTTTCCTAAATCAAAAAAAATGTTAGAATATATAAAATATATTTAAAAAAAATAAGAAAAAAAAACTAATTCTTAGCTTTGCGTGGTTTTAAAATATTTTATGATATATATTTATTTCTTAGATTAATTTAATAACTTCATATAATTCAATTTTAGAATTTATTAGCTAATTTAACTTGTTCTATGAATTTTCTATTTAATTTATAAAAATATTGCTTTTTATTATTTATGATATATAGAATAATAATATAAGTAACCATACAGCAAGTTAAAAAAATGTACATGGGGGATTTGAACACCTAATCTAAAGGTTAGCGAAATATATTACAACCACTAGGGCGAAATATGGACTTTATTTGATACTTGCAATACATAATTTTTATGCAAAACCCATACTAAAATATAGTAATTATAAAATGAGAAATATTGCACGATATACTAAAATATGATAATTATAAAATAAGTGAAAATTTATAAAAAAATTTTAATATTCCAGGTTCTAAAATATGTGAACGTTAATAACTGAAAATCAAAATATAAATGTGAAATCGAGATAAAAATGGATCAAGATTTATATTTCGAGAATAAATTCTTTTATTATTATTATTATTATTATTATTATTATTATTATTATTATTATTATTATTATTATTATGACATTATTACATTTGTTCATGACATGTCTATAAAACATATTTCAATGTGTTTTATAAGATAGTCAAATTCGTAAGTTAATGGATTTAAGTAAAAGAAAATAATGAAGTGAGCTAATGCATAATCTAGTTACTTAATTTTCTTCTTATTATTATTTTATCTTATGTAGGAGAACTCATCAATATATGTAATTCAAAATTAGGTTAATTCTACAAAATGTAATCCATTCTAACTACCTATGGACAAGTAATCACTAAAGTATTATCATGTGTTCAATGGCACAAATAGTATTTACTCTCTAAATATTTGGTTTTTTAAGTGTTGTGTAGTTTTTCCTTTTTCCTTTATATTTTCAAAAAGATCACATAAATATTTTTAATAATTAAAATATCATAAAAAATATTAATCGTATAAATTAAATCTAAAAATATAAAATTGGTTAAAATAAATATACAAAATTAATAATATTTATTTAATAAATCTTAAACAAAAAAAAAATTACTTAATCATAAGTAATTAAGTAAAAAGTAAAAAAAAAAAGTATTATAGAATAATGATATAAGTCGTTAAAAAATTATAAAGTAAATTAAATGATTATATAAATAAAATTATGTAATCATGAGTAATTAATTAATATATCTAATAATGAAAATAATTAGAATTTATTAGTGAAAAAACAGTGTTTAGAGGCGGTTTTGACCCGCCTCTAATCAAGGCGCCGCAAATACTCTTTCGAATCCGGGCAACGGTTTGAACCGCCGCAAATATTGATTTCCGGAGGCGGTTCTAAGATATGAACCGCCGCAAAAAAAACATTAGGAGGCGGCTTTAACAACGAACTGCCGCCAATTTGCTTAACCGCCTCATTTTGTTCATTAAAAAATAATAATAAATTTTTGTTTGCCTGTTCCAGCCCCCGTTTTTAGCATAATTAACCCTTATCTACAATCTTAAACCAATATCAACCAAAAGTAGATTATATCATTATAAATTTGATTAAAAATAAAAGCTCATAATATTCTATATACTCAATGAAAACGACATAATAAAAAAACAAAAAAATCATATCTGAGTTTTATGTAACTGAGTTTATTTAATCTTTACATGCAAATCTCAAAATAGAGAACTAATTAGCTTACACATTGAGTGAAATGCGTAACTTTGTAATCTTGCCAGCTAAGCATCTCCTCGTAACCCCTTTCACTTCTTCGGCTCTGCTGCTCATCCTATATATAAGTACACATCCAAATAAAAAAAATATGATTTTTTTACAATAAAATAAAAATTAAACAAATTAGTGGGTTCATTGTGTTTGCATTACATATACGTACCATAAATTGCGTCATGGACCTAGGACATTGTGTTAGGAAATAAACAACAAAGAGCATTGTTTAGTAGTAGTCTCATTCCCAATAAATATGAATTAAAATTTGTTACTTACAAACTGTCAAGTTTCTTAGATTATCGTATGTCACGGGTATCATCTCGTTGAAATTATTGGGAGCAAGCACGCTGCAGCAGAAATTTCAGATATCAATAACATTGATTTAGTTAACAGAATTTGTTAATTTCTTTGTAACATTTATATATGACTCGTAAAAAAGTTCTTATTAAATCAAGTACGAAACAAAACTAAGTTCATATATTTTCAACAGTTCGAACATTGAAACCAACAGTAGTTTTTTTCTTAGCAACAACTACTAACACATTAACCTTCACCTACCCATAGCCCACCAACAACACTTGTATTCGCATTTCTGAACCTGTATCTCCACTCAGGGAAAAAATTAAAAGAGAAAAACCTAGCATATTTCAGGTTGTGCTAAGCAACAAAATATTGATGTTGCAATAAAATTAAATTAAAGGATTTAGTGAAATTTTCTTATATTAATGCAACAAGTGCTACTGTGTAAAAACAATCTTAAAAAAATCTCTTGAGGACCCACAGTTATAGTTTATAAGAGAATATCATATTCAAGCTACTATAATCATAAGCCAACCCAACATCAAATATCAATTATGTCAGTAACAAATACCCAAGTTACCTACATGATGAAAAGAATATGTAAGCATTCTGGAAGAAATCAAACATTTGTTGCTTCACCGCATATCAAGAAGTACAACAAAATAAACAACTTCTTATCTTTGCTCACAGCATCCAGGCTGCAAAACATACAAGCAATGTAAAAAAAAAAAGAAAAAAGAAAAAACAAATCATCGCCATAAGTATTTTGCGTTGAAAAGATAGTATCCTTGTAGGACTCTGTAATCACAGTTTCAGTTAATTGTGAAAATAACCATTTAGAATAAAGTAACATAGAAACTCTATACTGGTAAGATTCCTAAATAGTTACACCACTTGATGTAGTTGTCAAGGGATTTCAAAAACACCCTTCGCACAATAGCCTCATCTAATATCTTTAGACTAATCATAAGCAACTCAAAGAGGAAAATTTACTAAAAAAAAGTGACCTTTTGTTCTTGAATGTTACATTGAGTTAATAATGTAATCAGAATTACTTTCATATATTTACATTTGATTGCAAGATTCTAATCGAAGTTGAAGATAGGAAAGAAAGATATAGTCATATAACAATAACAATATCTGTTGCAAATCTTATAATCGCAAATAGCTTTGTGCAATAATAACCTATCAATCTATGACATATTAGGATGTAGAGAATTGTGGTATCCATAACCCCCGTTGGAAAGCCCATCCATAGTAAAAAATAAAAGATATTTCTACCTACATATCATTGGAACATCACAGAAGAGTGACCTGACAATCAACAAATAAACAAAAACTATGAAGGGACACCTTATAATAGTTAAATAACTGAGAAGATACATAATGATTTCCATGCCCCATCCCCGTGATTTTTTCTTTAAAGTGGAAACATTGTCACACAAAGCAACTAAATACATGGTGCAGCCTGATTGCAAATTTAATTATGCAAAATCTACGATGAAAATATTCTTAATAACCCCAGATTGTGGCAAACATCCTAATTACATTTACAAATTAATAATACGTAGTTGATAACATAGTTGAAAAAGGCGAGAGGCGCACCTAGGCGCAAAGCCTTCTGGAGCCTGAGGCGCAAGGCGCACGGCTAGGCGCGCGCCTTTGGCACAAAAGGCGCAAAATTTAAAAAAAATTAAAAATATATTAACTTTGTTTTTAGATTACAAATAAACAACTATAGGGTAAAAATAGTTATATTTCAAAAAAGAATTATTCATGGTAATCTAGAAGAGCAAACCAAAAATTAAACACAAAAGTTATAACAATTATTATGACATGATAACAACTATTATATTCATTCGGGATGTTAATAAGTGTGAATAAGTTCTTAAATAACAAAAAAAAAAAGAAAGATATTGAGCATGTTTGCCAGGCGCGCCTAGGCGCACTAAGGCGCACAAAAAGGCGCAAAAAAGGCGCGCCTTTCACACAGCGCCCACCTTTTGGCTGGATAGGCGTTTGGGCCATCGCCTTGAGCGCCACCTTTTTCACCTATGGTTGATAATCTATAATAAAGTAACATACCTGTTGTGGTAGCTCTTTCGCCCAGTACCCGCTGTTTCACGAAATGGAAGCATCATTCTAGTTTGTCGAACTCTGGATAATGGTTTAACGGCCCGGGCAGCAATCGTTGCTGTCCGTAAGTAGCCAACATCGATTCTGCACTTTCTGTTGCTTGAATCGAGGCTCGAATCTGCACAAGCCCTTGCAGCCCGCTGTCCGGCCCGGCCCGCTCCCTTGACAGTAGCCAACTCCGGCCTGCTTTCAGCCCTGCAGCAACTTCCTTCGTCGACGTCCTGAAATCAGAAACCAACTCAGTACATAAACCGAAAGCAATACTCAATATATAAGCAGATAAGATGAGAAAACCCCTTGTTTCAATACGGGATGCCGCCGTCGCTGTAAATCTGAGTTTCCGGCCAGATCCGAATAAAAAACCTTGTGGGTGTGTCGGCTCAGGGATCCTGGTTCCACTTGTGCAACAAACCGGTGACACGAAAACGCCGTTGGGACAAAAGCCCAGCTTTCCGCCGAGCCTGGGCTCATTTTCGTCCGAGACCTGCCGCAATTCACCGCCGGCGACAAGGTTAGAGGCTCACAAAGAGCAGTGGAAATTCAAAGAACAGAGCAGATTAGACCTGATGGAGAAGGCAAAGAGTTAGGATTGGGAGGTGCAATTAGGGCTACTTCAGTTTAGGGTGGAGATGATAGCGACGGTGAAGATTAACGAGCAGAGTTTTCTGGCACGAAAGAGGGAAGAGTTTTTTTTTTTGTTTTTTGTTTTTAATTGCAGAAGTATATAGGTTATAAATGTGGCAGTTCAATTTTATATTA
The DNA here is from genome assembly GCA_014905375.1 of Phtheirospermum japonicum. Taxonomy (NCBI): domain Eukaryota; kingdom Viridiplantae; phylum Streptophyta; class Magnoliopsida; order Lamiales; family Orobanchaceae; genus Phtheirospermum; species Phtheirospermum japonicum. The sequence continues at coordinate 1,766,220 of BMAC01000019.1, forward strand.
TTGGGGGCGGTTCGGTTAGAGAACCGCCTCTGGCAATGTACAAGGCGGTTTTTTATATCAACCGCCAGGCCTTAAAATTTTTGAGGCGGTTTGTATATGAACCGCCGCCTGATCGAAGAACCTAAGAGGCATTTTTTTGAAGAACCGCCTCAGGTGTTATTTATATGAGGCAGTTCATGCCAAGAACCGCCACCCTACGATTTTTTTTTTTTTATAATTATAAGGCAGCTTAGATGTCACAACCGCCTCGTTTATCTTATACGAGGTGGACCTAATTTAAACCGCCTCATATGCAGGGCCTCTAATTTGATTTTTTGTATTAGTGAAATAATCATAATATACTCTTTATTTGATTTACAATAAAAGAAGATGTGAAAACAACATATATATATATATATATATATATATATATATATATATATATATATATATATATATACACTGAACCTAAATGTTAGAGGAAGACATTATAACCACTACACTAGAAGTTGTACTTGGGGAGTACTTATTGCTTCCATTGAATTGAGGTTGCAAATGAATCGAATTGAATATTAAGATATTTGATTAGTGTTTGACATATTCAGCAAGTACTCGTATTCCTTAATATACGAATCTGAATATTGATTAGAATTCAATTCGAATAATGTATTTGTATTCAAATTACAGCTTGAATAAAGAATTTATTTTCTAAGAGTAAGAGTATCAATTAAAAATTAAAATAAATATACCCGTGAACTAATTAAAATATAAAATTATAATTATATGACCACTCCACCAAGTTCTCCTAATATTATATTTTATAAACTAAAATATCATTATTCATAAATTAGTGTCATATTATTTTTAACCCTACATAACTTACATTGAATTGATTTCCTTTAAACTTTAAATAAGTTTGTCTTTCTTGTTTAGAAATTATTTTAATTATGATAAATTTGATATAAAATATTTAATAAATCTGGATAGAAATTATTTAAAAAGCAAGAAAAAACAAAGAATATTATAAAATAATATAAAAAAAAATTAGAAAAAATAAATTACGTAGCTTGTTTAAGAAATATTTCTTTTCTAAATAACTATTCAATAAATTATGAAATGAAAAAAATACGAAAAACCAAAATATAAAATTTTATAATATAATGCTAAATAAATCCCGAAACTTGAACCAAAAAATATATAATAAGTTATCATTTAAATTCATATAATTATTTTATAAATTTGGAAATAAAAGACTAAAAAATACTATAGACTATTAATATAAGTCGTTAAAAATCATAAAGTAATTTCAATAAATCTAAAAGAATAAATATTAAATAATTACTTAATATATTTAAGAAAATAAAAATATAACATAAATTTAATAAAGTATAATAAAATAAATATCAAAATTATTATTGTTAGTATAATTTAATTTCTTTCTATGTTTTCATAGTCTTATTATTATATTTCATTTCCCTCCTATATGCTAGAATGAACTAAAATTAACAAATAAAAACATAATCTATTGTCACATCCTATTTGTCGCAATTAATCATTTTATGAAAATTAAATTAAATAGTTGATGTTATAATTATATGTATTAAATGATTATAATATCATTTTATTTAAAATAATAAAAAAAATATAAAATAATAAAGGTAAGGGTAAAATTAGTAAAGTAACACTTAATTCTTATCGGGAAAGTAAAAAGTAAGAATGACTCACTCTTAAAAATGTAAATGTGATAGATAGAATGAGACATGAAAATTTATAAATTGCAAAAGATAGAAAGGATCTAATGGAGTAATAAAATAAAAAACAATTTCGTTCATGTCAATACAGAGAAGTAGGGGAAGAAAATTAAGATAACTCCAAATATTTCAATTGCTTTGTCAATTTCTTTTTAAGTTTGAATTATAATATTTCTTTACAAAATTAAAACTTAATACCCCAAAAAATCTGAAAAATTTGTTAAAATACTCAATGGATTGTTTATCACATTTTTATATTAGTTATTATAATTTCATGGTTTAACAAAAAGACATAACTTATCGTAAGTTTTTTTTTTTAAATGCGCTAAAAAATGAAATTTTAAATGACATGCTATATATTCATTTCAAAGATAAATTCAAGAATATATTTACAATTATATGAAATATACATAATTTTGAAGAGATCATTTTCTTCTTATATTTTTAATTCTTATTATTGGACATATAAATCATATTATATTATATTAAGTAATCGTAATAATTATTAATATTTGTTCTAATTTAAATAATATTTATTTTTTGTACAAGTTAATTCAATTTAATTAATTATTTTTATTCTCCTCGGAGAGAGAAGAGAAACATAACAAAAAACATGGAACACAAAAACAAATGAAAACATAGAGAGAAATTAAATAGTATTAACAATAATAATATAGCACTATTTCTCGGGCCTTTTTAACTTAGTTGGACCATTATCCCAACCCTCTACTCATTTCTCAGCACAGCACACGGTGCTGTGATTTTGCCACAGCACCAGATCCGTTCCCTTAGAAGACATATAATTCAGAAAATCCCTTCAAACTGAAATTTGGGTTTGACCCATACAGAGCTTGCACCCCTCTAATGTCGTCGACCCTCAGCCCCACCTTCTTCTACCTCGGCTTCAAGCTCGGGTACATCACCACCTCCCTATCGCTGCTATGAGCCAGCCCGAGCAGATGCCCGATGTCATGCATCGCCACCGACTCCAAGTCCATGGAGTTCCTCGCCGTATCCTCCGCGAAGTCCACCACCCACGTATCCGCCGCGTCGAGGTGGAACCGCCCGCTCTCCGGCGAGAACGCGTAATCATCGGACTCCACGAATGTGACCGGGATCACTTTAGCCCAGTGCCCGAAAGCCCGTTTGAGCGCTCCCCTTAAATCGTCCTTGCTCAGAGAAGAGATTAGGTTTCCCAGTGAGAATGCGTATGTTACACCTAGGCCGCCCGACAAAATACGCATATATTTTTCCCGCCCTTAAGGTGTTCGATGAAATGTCTCTTATGCCACACCTTGGGAACATCATTTCGGTGATTGTGTTACAATCGAGCTTTTTAGTAACTGGAAGGCCTAACTTTTGTTGATACTTAGTAATTTCTAGCTCGAGATTCAAATCGATTATATCGGTCGAATTTGCAAATGCATCAAAAGTCATTAATTTGGCCCTGAATGATAGCCCCTACATCAACCCATTCATGTCCTCAAAAGAATATACATAAGTTTCATCTCATTAGCTCGCGGTCGCAACTAACCCTATAACTATCAATAAGAATCACATTAGTGTGGATTTTTAGAACTTACTAGCATTTTTGATAAGCATAAAGTGTGTATTCCACAACCTCCACAATCTCTCTTAAACTCTACTAAATATTCTGAAGAATAGATTTTTTCTCCAGAATATTAGAGAGCCCAAAAACGCATCACACGCGGCATAGGATTTTAACTGACAAGCAGGCACAAATTAATCAAGATTTATTAGAAATAAAACCGTTTTAATGTGCTGACAAGACCAACAAACTACTGCTACAATATCCTGATATAACTACTTTGATTAAATTTCATAGTTGACTCAAACATGAATAAATTTTAATTTCATACACTTTACCATATTATCAAAATAATATATAACTATTAAACCACAATATACGTCACAACGACCTGATGGATTCAGGTCGCATGATCACAGACCTATTTGGCGACCTCATAACCTCAGGTCGCATTAGTGGCAACCTATTAGGTTCAGGTCGAGTGAGAGCTGACCTAATAGGTCTCAATACAAGAGAGGTCTGCATGGAGCCTATGCCACATCAACTGATGTCAGTCCTAGATAAGTACAGTCTTATATGCTACAGCTGTCAAATTGTACTGTAGCATTATTGGCCATACGATCATAACTAGCCGCTGTTAAATGTACTGTAGCATTTCTGACCATAGGATCTAGGACAACCTTATTCTGTTATGTTGTTATAAATAGCTATGTAATTCATTGATGTTATGTATGAAAAAGAGTACTGAAATTATATAATACATTCTCCTGAGCTCGCCTTTACTTATATAATGCTTATAGAAGATCGCCTTTGATTGCATAATCTCGCTATGAGTTCGCTACTTTTCTTTCATGGTAACTGATCAGGATTGAGGGCCTGACTCTGTTTCTCTGTTACCAAGATGTCTCACAACAATTCTTCCTCCTCAACTCAAACCTTTTCGCCTCTACCTCCAATCGTTTATCCTCAAAGTCGGCTCATTTCAAACGAATTAGATGAAAATAAATACTTGATCTAGAGACAACAAGCCTTGACAACCATCAAGGGCTATGTTTTTTAAGCATTCATTAAGAAAGGATCTACAGCTCCACCACAGTTTATAACTGATGAATGAGAAAATCAGACAAACCTCCTCATTTCTACGTGGGAGAGGCAAAATCAGATCTTAGCCTCATGGATACTGTCCTCTTTAAGTGAAAGCATTCTTGTTTTAACTATTGGTTTCAATACATCTGAAGAAATATGGTCTGCTTTTGAGAACAACTTTACCATGCAGTCTCAAGCCAAGATAATGCAGTATAAGATAATGTTGTAGTCCCTGAAGAAAAATGCCTTGTCCATGAAAGAGTATTTGGGAAAGATGAAGTCTTACTGTGATGTTTTAGCTTCTTCTTGAAACAAGATTTCTGGAAATGATCAGATCTTGCACATTTTGGCTATATTAGGAAGTGAATATGACTCGGTGATGGTTAATGTCCCATCTAGTCCGCAGCCTTACACGCTAGCTAAGCTACATGCCCTTTTGCTCAGCTATGAAGCCAGATTGGAAACCAACATCAACAATGCTTCATATGTTAATACACAAGGATCTCAGCCCGCTGTCAATGCTGCTACATAGGTCAACTCTAAAAGAGTCAACAACAATAATTATCAACAAGGCAAAGGAAGCTCAAGAGGTCGCGGAGGTGGCAGGAATAGTTTTAGAGGTAGTAGGGGAGGCAGAAGTCAAAGAGGTCGCGGAGGAAGATCAAATGGAGGAAACAAGGTTGTCTGTCAGATTTGCTATATCTCTGGAAACACAACAAACATGTGCTGGTACAGGAATGACAACTCTTACAACAACACCAAATCCAACAAGCAGTTAGCTAGAAATCCTTGACTCCATATGGCACATTTTAGGAATGGTGGAAGCATGAACTTGCATTCGGACTATGATGCTGATACTCTTTGGTTTCCTGAATCTGGAGCAACTTCGCACGTGATAAATGATCTCTCAAATTTGAATATGGCCTCAAAGTATGCCGAAAGGAACATTCTCCAAATGGCAAATGGAGATGGAGTAAACGTTAATCACATTAGTAACTCTTTTCTCAAAGATCCTCTCAGTTTTAAAAATTTTTTGCTCAAAAATCTACTTCATGTTCCCTCAATCACTAAAAACCTGTTGAGTGTCTCCAATTTTGCCTCTGATAATAATGTCTTTTTTAAATCCTATCCTTCTTATTGCCTCATTAAGGATAAAACCACCAAGGCCGTCTTGCCCAGAGGGATAGTTAAAGATGGACTCTATCATCTCCACCTACATACCCCCAAGCCAGAAACTTATCAACCTCCACCTACTCCACCTTTCATCATGCGACCTGCTTATACTTGCTTTATTTCCAGTTTTAAAATAAAGAGCATATTTATGATCTATAGCATTCTAGATTAGGTCACTAATTTGCACATTTTTTTACGATAATTTTAGGGCTCATTTGTGCGTGATTTGCTTATATTTATGTGGTTTTGGAGTCCACTTGACATATTTAGCATCATTTTAAGTTTTGTAGTGTTTTCTTTGTTTTTAGTAGTTTTCCTTAGATTTTATTAGGTTTTTTAATTATTTATTAGTTTTTGGTTTGAAGGTCCACTTTGGTCAAAGTGGGACCGGGACGAGGTCGGAAGATGATTCAAACCCGAGGAAATCATTTCCAAGCCTCGGCATATATTTGGTGCCAGGATCGACCGAAAACGACGAGAAATGTGGCCATATTCATTGTCACCTCACGCATTCGCTCGGTAGATATATCAGTTGTCGTAATACAAGCATAACTCCAAAACCACTAATGCTATTTTACTCCAACTTATATCATTGGAAATCTGAGAGAAATCTCTAAAACTTTTGTGTTTACAACAATCCCAATTTCTGAGGCGAAGAATGGTAAAAGGCAGCTTTAAGTGGAGACGGTGCGCCATGGCCTCGCTCGTAGAAGGTTTTGAGATGGAGCCAATAAATCTCAGAAGAAGTTTTCAATCAAAACAAATAAAACGCCAAATGAAATCCAAGATGAAGGAATAAATTTCATATGAATACACCAATGGCAGATTCCGTGTATTTTATTGCCTATCGACCATGGAAATTGATCGACTTACTAACTGGGGTTCTAGAATGCTGCAGCTAAGAAGTCAATTGGCTGCTTGCCCGTTAATCGACTGCAATACTGAGGTTGTGTGATTTTGGCGATAAAAAAAGACCATTTTGACCTTAATGTACCCATATATGCTTCCCACCCATTATCCACGAAAAATCCTCATTTTGGCTAGTTGGGGACCTTGACAAAGTCCCCATCTCTTCAAAACCCATTTTCCATTTTCTTAGATTTAGATTTTTAGTTTAGTTTCAATCATTAATGTAATTGTAGTGTAAATTGGTGTGGATATTCTTCAAGACTTGACACCTCCTGGAGATTTAGTTCTTGCATCTTTTGGTTTGGTAATGATAATTCATTCCTCTCCATTTCTTGCTTTGTAGTTGTTAATTATTGTTGTTTTCTTTAATTATTGTTGTAGATTAATGATTCCTAAAATGTCTAAAGATTTTCATATGTTGGCGAGTTTGTTCTTCATTTCATGTTCATCATTTACTGTTTTTGGAAAAACCCCATTTAAGCTCTTATGAGTTCTTCAAGCTTTTTGCTAAATTAGAAAGTTTCTTAATTTTCATTAGAAACCATGTCTATATTCATAGTTTTTGTTGTCTTATGCTTGTATCTTTCAAGGCACTTTTCCCTCCTTAGATTATTTCAAACTTTAAAATTATGTTATTGTGTTCAAGCTTCACAGATCTTCAAGTTTTAATTATTTTAAACTAGTTTAGAAATTATGGGTTTAGGGTCTCGGTTCGTTTAGAGCCATTAATTAGAGTTTGTTCAGACTCCGAATTAACAAACCCAAGAATTGGGATTGACGACCCCAATACTTGATTGACATTTGGGATTGGCAACCCCGAATCATGGATTAAGTGCTCGGCAAAAACCAATTGATCATGGAGACGAACCAAACACCCTAAACCCTCATTTTTTTTATTATTTTCATTTAAATCGCATTTAATTCTTATATTAGTTGATTAACTTTCAAAAACCCAAACCAAAGTGAATTACACTTTATTTAGTATAATTAGTTTAGTTTTATCTTACTTCACAAAAATCAAATGCGAAATAGCTTTCGATTAGCCTTCCTTGAGAGAAACGACTCGAGATCAACTTACCGCTCTAAAATCGACTCCGTATTATTGTGGAGATGATTTCTCAAAACCAAATTAAAATTAGAGTGCTAAGAAATCTTCGATCAGTCATTCTAGTCAATATGTAATAGATAAGGCTTTGAAAATCTATAATATCCCTTATAAAAGCAATAATAAATATTGATATTTATGTTCCTCTTGCATGTTAGTAAAAAGTCACAAGCTTCCTTTTTCAAACTCTCAATTTACTAGCTCCATACCCCTTGAACTCATTCACTCTGACCTCTGGGGACAGGCACCCATCAAATCATTAAATGGTTTTATTTATTATGTTAACTTCATTGATCATTTCAGTAGATATACATGGATTTATCTCCTAAAGTCCAAATAAGAAGTTTCAAATGCCTTTTTAAAAACCTTGTTGAAAATAAACCAAACCTGCAAGATCAAAAACTTTCAATCAGATGGTGGCACTGAACATAAACCTCTTGCTAAGGTTTTTCAAGATAATAGTATAAATCATAGGATATCTTGCCCTTATACACCAGGACATAATGGTGTGTCTAAAAGGAAGGAATATTGTAGAAATTGGGTTGTCTTTGCTTGCTCATTCAAATCCACCTCTTAGGTTTTAGGATGATGCTTTCACTAATTATGCTTACATTATCAACAAAATTCTATGCAAAACAAATCTTTATAAAACTCCTCTTGAGTTTCTTATCAATCAGCGACCAGATTACAACTTTCTTAGAGTGTTTTGTTGCCTCTGCTATCCACTTATCAGGCCCTACAATTCCCAAAAACTTCAATACAGGTCGGTTCCAAGTACCTCTCTTCGTTACAACACTCAATACAAAGGATACATAGTTTTGTTACCTTCTAGGAAGGTAATAATCTCCAGAAATGTTGTGTTAAGTGAGCATGAGTTCCCATAAAAGTCTAAACAGGTCACCAACTCTCCACACTTCACCTCGTCCCCCTTTCTATCCACCCTATCACCGCCCCAATATCATACCTTTACCATCCTATTTCCTCAAACAGACGCACCCTCAACACCTCTGAATAATGTTCCCACATCTCCAATCACATCGCCTGATCAAACTCCTTCACAACAATCACCTCGGCATGCTCACTCCAACTCACCTCAAAGCTTTAACAGTACAGTTCCTCTAGTTGTTCAACTACCAGCCCTTTCTAATGATCACTCTGGTCCTTCTCCACCATGTCCGACTCAGAATTTACATCCTATGCTCACCAAGTCTAAGGCTGGTATTCAAAAACCCTAAATACTCTCTTCCAAGTTCATAAATGAGGATTATGACCCATTAAATGCTCATCAAGCTCTTAAGATTGGAGTTTGGAAACTGGCGATGTAGGCTGAACACAATGCACTGATCAAAAATTGCACTTGGACTTTGGTTCCAACGCCTGAGGGGAGAAATGTAATTGGTTGCAGATAGGTGTTTAAGACCAAGAGAAACATCGATTTGATTTCCCTGAATCCTTCAGCCCAGTTGTCAAGGCAACAACAAGGATAATCTTAAGTATTGTTATTTCTTGTGGATGGGATGTTAAACATCTTGATATTAATAATGCATTCCAGAATGGAGATTTACAGGAAGTGATCTATATGAACAACATAATGACAAACAGCTTGCCTGCAGACTCACCAAGGCTATTTATGGACTTCAACAAGCCTCTAGAGTATGGTTTAGCAAGATTGAAGGAATACTTCAAAGTCTTGGATTCACATGTTTAAAAGTTGATGCTTCTCTTTTTTATAGGTTGTAGAATGGTTCAAGAAATTTTCTCCTCATCTATGTAGATGAAATACTGATTACAAGAAGAAATGATAATGATGTCGCTTCAGTTGTTTCCAATTTGAAAGAGGTTTTGTCACGAAAGAACTGGGCAATGTTAAATAGTGTTTGGGAATCCATTTTACCACATCCGCTGATGAAATACATCTTAGTCAGGGATAGTACATTAGATAACTTCTCAAGCGAGCTAATATGCTATCATCTAAGCCGGTTCCCACTCCAATGATTATTACCAACAACCTGTCCAAATTTAAGGGGAGCAGCACAGGCATAAATCCTAGTCTTTATAGAAGTCTGGTTAGAGGTCTACAATATGTCACCATTACGAGACCTGAGATTTCTTTCACTGTTAACAAGGTTAGTCAGTTTAGGGCTAATCATTTAAACATGAGCTGAAGAGCAATAAAACGAATTCTAAGATACTTAGCAGGCACCATTAATCATGGACTAAGAATAACGAGGCTCCAAACTTCAATTCGACCGGTTTTTCTGACTCTGATTGAGCTTTCGAACTTGATGATAGGGAATCTATCAGTGGTTCCTGTGTATATATTGGAAATAATCTTGTCTCATGGAGTTCAAAGAAGAAGGGATTTATGTCATAGTCGAGCACTGATGTAGAGTACAAGAGATTCGCAAACACCGCTACAGAGATGACATGGATAGGATATCTGTTCAAGGAATTGAAAGTTGGATCAGTTCGCACGCCTACTATTTGGGTGGATAATTTGAGCACGATTAGCCTGGCCTCAAATCCAGTCCAACAAGCAAGAACTAAGCACATTGAACTTGATCTTCACAATGTTAGAGATAAGATTTGTTCACAACAGCTGGCAGTGCAACATGTTCCATATTCAGAACAGATGGCTGATATTCTAACAAAAGCTTTAAGCGAGCAATTCTTCACCAAGCTCAGAGATAGATTGAGAATCATGCCCAAAAGCTCGTTCGAATTGAGGGGCCGTTTTAAACAACAGTATAAGTTACATCAACCTGATGGATTCAGGTTGCATGATCACATACATACTTGGTGACCTCATAACCTCAGGTTGCATTGGTTTGCATATTACACAAGTCCCTGTATGGCCTAAAGCAGGCATCCAGAGCATGTTCATCCAAGCTAAGTAAAGTTCTTAAATCTTTAGGATTTATTATGTCGAAGTCAGACAACTCTTTGTTCTTCAAAAAAAAAATGAGTTTTCTTACACAATGATCTTGACATATGTGGATGACATGATAATTACTAGATCAAGAAATGAAGAAATCCAAAGGATCATCACACAGATTCAGAGCCATTTTTCCCTAAAGGATCTAGGCAGGCTGAGCTACTTCCTTGGAATACAGGTGCATTATACTAATGGAGAAATGGTACTCAGTAAGGAGCAATACATTAAGGATATACTCAACAAGACAAGGATGAGTGAGGAAAAAGGTTTGTCTACTCTAATGGTACCACAACCTGTTCTCTCTAAACATCAAGGACATCCTATCCTCAATCCTACATTGTACAGGAAAATAGTAGGTGCCCTCCAATATGCCACAATTACAAGACCAGACATCTCATATAGTGTCGACAAAGTCAGCCAGTATATGCACAACCCTATGAACACTCATTTGAAGGCAGTTGAGAGAATACTTTGATATTTTAGAAGAACTGTTGGATATGGTTTGAGATTCAGGTCAGCTAATGAGTTTAGAGTGACTTGATTTGCTGATGCTGATTGGGGATCAGACATTGATGATAGAAGATCAACATCTGGTTATTAAATTTACCTTGGTCCTAACCTAGTTTCTTGGAGTGCAGAGAAGCAACTGTTTCTAAGTCATCAACTGAAGCAGATTATAAGAGCATTGCACACAACACTTGTGAAGTTCTCTAGCTACAGTCTTTGCTCAAGGAAATAGGCATAGGGGTAACAAAGCCAACTGTGATTTGGAATGACAACTTAGGATTTGTTTCCTTATCAGTTAATCCAATTTTTCATTCAAGATCCAAACACTTTGAATTGGACTTACACTTTGTCAGAGAAAAAGTTACGAAGAAAATAATTTGAGTAAGGCATGTGCCTTTTCTTGATCAGATTGTTGATGCATTGACAAAGCCTCTTGTTGGATAATTCTTCAGGAAGATGAGACACAAGTTGAATGTTATACCATTATCTACCTTCGAATTGCGGGTGGGTGTTAGCAAGAAAACAAGATTCATGCAAAATATGAAGAAGAGCTCAGGTCTAGATGATCAACCCTGACAAGCAGACAAGATGAAGAAGAGCTCGGGTCTAGATGACCAGCCCTGGTAAGAAGACAATATGAAGAAGAGCTCGGGTCTAGATGAACACACTGGAAAGCAGACGGGATGAAGAAGAGCTCGGGTCTAGATGACTAGCCTTGGTAATCAGACAAGATGAAGAAGAGCTCGGGTCTAGATGACCATCCTTGGAACGCAGACAGGATGAAGAAGAGCTCGGGTCTAGATGACAAGCCCTACATATGCCCATGCACACTGAATCTGCACTCCATGCAACTGGTAGAATGTGTTGTGCAAAATCACAAAACACCTGCTATGGATTAAGCTATTTCTGTACTTTTCTAGTACAATCTATTTCCTTATTTGGTGGATCTAGGGTTATTCAAATTTGCAGAGTATCTATAATGATCTATATGTTCTATATAAGGAGAAGAAATCATTTGTAAACATTTATCCAGAAATATATTAAAATATTTAGCATATTGTTCTTCTGTTTATGTTCTTTCTTGTTCAATCATGACAAAGCATGAATTTCTTCATCAGCAAATTAAAACGGTTTTCTTTCTAAGAAATTTGGATTAATTTGTGCCTGCTTGTCACTTAAAATCCAATGTCGCATGTGATGTGTTTTTGGGCTCTCTAATATTCTAGGAATAAAATCTATTTTTGAGAATATTTAGTAGAGCTCAAGTGAGATTGTGGAATTCACACTTTATGCCTATCAAAATTGCTCGGAAATTCTGAAAATTCACACTGATGTGATTCTTATTTATAGATGTGGGGTTAGTTGCAACTGCGAGCTGATGAGATAAAATGTATTGGTGTAGGGGCTGTCATTCAGGGCCAAAATAATGATTTTTTGATGCCTTTGGGCATTAAGCTTCTTATCTAAGAGAAGACTTGTAATTTGTTAATCTTATTGGTTTTTACCTTCACGAGTTAGGAAACTGCAATTACACCATCTTTGTCAAGTTTTTAGATAAATATATGGTAAATGTGAATAGGTTGTAATAACTACTTTCTTTCTATGTATTTGAATTAGCTCTTATTAGTCTATGTTGCCAAGCCAATTTTTTAAAATTACATACTTTAGAATTAAACTTGCATTCACTGAATAGTTCTTTGATTTGAGTTTTTTGTCCATTATTTAGTATAATTAAAGTGAAGCATTGGGATGAAAGGGATAACAGCTGATAAAAGGCATGGATTAGTGCCTATGTCGTCAACTAAATATTCTCTTTGTCAAACATAGAGGAAAAGATCAATGAGTCACTTGCTCAAACACATTATTTTTGAAAGTGTATAAGTACCTAATTAAAGAGCAAAAGTGCTTATTAAACATCGACGTGCCAAGAGACGGTGAAGTCTCTTCATAAACTATGATCATGGTAGTGGGAAACATGCTTAACTCTTCTTCTTCTTCTTCTTCTTTTTTAGCCTTTTGGTGTCAGTTCATCCAGGTAATGTAGCAATACAGATTCTCGTGTTTTAGTTTTTACCTTTTTGTTTGCCTTGGTTATTTGTTTTTATATATATATATATATATGCACACACACGGTTATTCTCAACTCCCCGCAAAGAATTTGTGAGCTAGGTGGATATTAGGTTCATATTTGATGATGTTGATCATTCGAGTTGCCTGGCTTACAATGTTAAGGCTTGGAATTAATTCTATTAATAAGAAGTTGGAATTAATTCAATTAATCTTATTGTTTGAAAGTCGTGAATGTCTTCAACAACTTGCATGAATGTGTTTAACATTGATGTTAGTGGTGATGTTGAAAAATATTTACTAACATATTTGTAAAAGAAAAACACAACAATGATTTTTGTATGTAAGTTAAATAAACTCGCAAATCGCGACCTTAGGCCAAAAGATATATTACTAGAGACATTTACAAACCAAGGAAGAATAATTCTAGTAACATTACAAGAATAAATGAAAAGAATTGCTTCTATAAATTCTTCTCGTTCAATCAAACACGAACTTAAAGAAAACTCTGAAATGGAGCAATGGATGCTGGAATAGACTTTCTATTTTTATCGTCTTCACCATCGTAATCTTCATCAAAATGCCAAGTGATACTTATAACCCAACTTCCTTGAGAGAGTCCTTGTTCAACACAACAAGGTTCTGATGATTATCTCTAAAACACTTAGGAGATAAGGACTCTATTAAATGTAGGATTAATCTACTACCATTCCAACTAACACTAGAGTCCAGAAAGGCAAATAAATTTATAATAAAAACACAAATAATAGGATTTTAATTCTACATAATCAACAATCCTATCAATCTCCCCCTTTTGCCTTTCTTGACAAAAATCAGCTTAAGACAACTCTGCTTGGATTATTCAGCTAAATACTCCCCCTAAATCGCTTAGAGCTGCCAGAATGTTAGTGCAAAAGATAGTAACACATGTACTAGTGAAAGTTTAACCAAACCAAAAAAAATGACGAATATAATCCAACTAGAAGAAGTTTAAAACAGTATCTCAACAGACTACTTAACAAAATAAATGTCCATAGTGAATGTTTCAGGAGCTGTGTGCCCTATTACTCATCGACCTCCGAGGAGTCAGAACCGCATCATCAACAGCCTCCTTGTCAGCATCAACCATATTCCTCTTGCCTTTGTCAATTGCAGCAGCAGCAGCAGCCCGTTGTCCCCCATTATCGCCCTCGTCATCTCCAGCTTCATATCCCCTTTTATGTATAGACTACAAAAGGAGAACCTTGGAATAGAACGCTCTCAATTGCACCAGCCCATTCAGATGGGCCCGAGCTCCAGCAATCTATTGATCCACGAACGCAGTTGTACCTGTAGATCATTAACATTAATGGGGATAGAGGTAAGTGTGTTAGTCCTTATGTTAGTGACACTAGGACAAACATCCGGAGCAGCATCAGAGGTGTCATTCGTATCCTCATCATCAGAAAAACCCAGTGACAATCGACGATGCGATAAGTTCCTTCAAAATGCTTGTGGCTGATACCAAAGAACCCCGGCTCACCACTGAAATGTTCGCCTTCGTACTTTTGTAGATTGATCAGCCAAGATTGAATAAATGAGAGAGGGAAAGGGCAAACAAACTTTCGTAGATGTTGTGTTAGCAAACTTGGTCACACACTCAAACACGGTTTGTCCGAAATTAAACCACATTCCTGTTGTAATCTGAAACATGGCACGTCCTTGTGAGCGGGTGACTTTAGTTGTGTTTGTTGTAGGTACCAAGTTACACACGGATACTTTGTGGAAAATGGAGTAGAGTGACGTCAAATGCGAGCTGAGAAACCTCTTAGGGCACTTCGTCAGTTGTCCACCAGTAAAAAATTTAGCAACTTCATCAAAATCATCAATGTGACACCCTGATCATAACCTTCAATCACAAATAAGTCATTAATAATAGAGGGAGAGAAGGAATATATTTTCTCGCACAAATATCTTTCCATATTTCTCAGAAAGCTGATTTGAGATTGAAAGAAGAATATTAACGTAAAACTCGAGTACGACCTCCCTTAGATATGGTATAGCAGTGGTCACAGTTGATGTCAATCCATTTCTACTGAAAATTTGTTCATATTCTTCTTCTAAAAAAGTCCACGATCAACCCTTCGTTCCTCGATCATAACCCAGTTATGCTGTGTAGTGTACCTCTCCTTAGCCTCACTGGTATAAAACCAAGGGGCATAAGC
This sequence comes from Phtheirospermum japonicum, assembly GCA_014905375.1. Classification (NCBI taxonomy): domain Eukaryota; kingdom Viridiplantae; phylum Streptophyta; class Magnoliopsida; order Lamiales; family Orobanchaceae; genus Phtheirospermum; species Phtheirospermum japonicum. The sequence goes on from BMAC01000019.1 coordinate 1,781,485, forward strand.
CTTGCTTAACTCGAGCTCCTCAACATCTGAATCTTCCTCAAGAACAAAGCTATTGGACTCATCTTCTTCCTTCTCTGGATACTCATCGACCGCATCTTCAAGGTTCACTTGTTGAACCTCAAAGTCAGCATCATCTGAATTTTCAGATGAAGTGGAGCTAGTAGAAGAGGCATTATTTGCAGGAGCGGGAGTGTTGTGAGGTGCACTGGCAGTCTCTAGAGCATTGCTTGGCAGTAGTGTGCTAGCATCTTAATTAACATCAGGGGTTTCAGCATAGGCAGTCCTTTCAAAAGACTGACTGTAGCTTGAGGGTGACTCAACAACAGTCCTAGTATAAAAATTTTAGTAAAAAACTAGATTTATATTTTAGTGATTTTTTTAAAGGTAATACACTACATGCCTTGAATTCTTCAGATTGATGATCAGATACGAATTTCTTCCAATGCTCTTCTATAATGGAAGGATATAACTAGAACGGATGATCATATATTGGGTGTTTCCTCTTGATGAAGTCATGAACTAACCACGTGTTGAAAGCAGTGCACCTCAATCCCGCAACCTTTACAAAGTGCTTCTTCTTTTCATCATCACTGCGAATATTGAAATCTTTCATAATAAATAAGAAACACGCATATTAACACATGATTTCATTAATAGATAATTAACTATAAAAAGAAGATTATTAAATACTTGCAAATCTTCCTAGATCACATCCTTAAGGCCACTCTCCATGTGTTTCCACTCGTCAATGGTATATCTACATGTGACCTCACCAAAGACCCAGACAATTTCTGAAATGTGCAGTATATTTTTCGATAGGTTTATTTGTATCATCAAAATCGATATGCTTTTGCTCAGTAGGCTTGTTTTTAATTTTTATACATGTTGTTGATTGTCTAGTTCTTCTTTCCCCAGAATCTTATTCACATTACGTGCTTGAAGAATCAGCCACGACTCTGTTACATTAGTGGACAAAAATATAAAATTAAATTACCATTACTACAAAACCAAACCCCTGACTTAATTCCCAAAACACATCAATTAACTCAAGAACCAATAAAAAAATACTAAAACTCAGTTAGACAGACTTAAGGTTAGGCGAAACTACCAGAAATTCTTGTAGGTGCTACTGCAAAAGATGGTCAACAGTCAACCGCGTCGACGGGGAAAGAAGTAGGGTTTCAGAATTTAGGTATTGTTGTGTAATTTGTAGCTAAGTGAACAACCGTACTCAGTGAAAATTCCAATCGTTTCCTAGCAAAATACTACTTCTGAATTATTTATTGAAAATCTGGCGCGATTTGGAGTGAAATCAAAAAAATCTGAATTTCTGAATTATTCAAAAATATATTTCGTGTCTCATGGGCAAAATAAACCTTTAACACATCGCCGAACCCCAGATTATATGCATCGGTTGTATACAAATAACTGATGCTCATAAGTTTTATTGGACAATTAAACATCGGTTATTAGGAATAACCGATGCTTTTAATTGTAAATAAGATTTTAAAAAATTTGCCCGTGTTCTAGGATACCTAGTTTCACATATTTCAAAAAAGTATTTTTGGAAATGGCATAGAGGCAAACGGCTGATTCACTGTGGGAAGAGGAAAATACAGTTGTGATGATGATGATGATGTTGTTTTTAGGAAATTATGGACCAACCTAAATCCTGTGAAAAGATATATAAATTGTCCACAATTTCATGTAAGAGTTCTGATTTGAAAGCCTATTGCTTGAATTTATTTCTAATTTCAGAAAATAGGGCTAATATTGATTTGGGGGTTTGGGGTTTGAGGGTTTGTATCAAATGTTAACACGAGGTCGATTGATTGTAGTTAATTACATCATTGTTGTTGAGATTTCGTGGGACTGTGGTCGGGGCTTTTTAGGCTTTAGGAATCTGGATTTTTTTTTGGCAAGATTTTGTGCAAGTGTTTGATTTGAAACACTATATCTTGAATTTATGTTCAATTTGTGAGAGATTAGAACTATCAATGATATGGGGGTATTCAGGGTTTCAGGTATTTGGGGATTTTATATGAAATTCAATGATTTATAGAGGTTGTGGCTTTAATTTTGATTCGAGTAAATGGAATATTATAGGAGCCTAGAGGTTGCGAGTTGTTCAAATGGCTTGAGGGCCCACTGTGCTCAAGATCTACCCAAATTATTCCCGGACTTTTAAGATGAGCAAATAAATTTGAATCAAGAACAGTTGACCCACTTTTGATTTCTTGGTTAATTATCTGGATCAAGAACAATTGACCCAATCAGGGGTGTAGGCAGTTTAATGCTGTTGGGAATCAATTTGGGGTGTGTTGTGTTATCTATATGCTGTTTATATTTTGATTTTCTAGGGTATTCTAAATAGATTGATGGAGGTAGTTTTGTAGGTCATTTTCTTTCATTGTTATGTTGTCGTAGCTGCTTGTTGTCTTATGTGAAATTGACACTTTCTCTATCATCTACATTTTCTTATTAGAATATCGAGGATTTGCTTGCAAAATTTTTGAGAAACATTAAGAGGATTTAAACTCTTATGAACCTACTAGCTAGGATCATATGATATGCTATTTAATGTGAATTGAAGATGTTGTTTCTTTCTAATATGACACTAATGGTCTGTGTTAGTTGTATATGCAATGTCAAAATTGGTACTTTTTACTTTATTTTTTGTTATTTACAAACAAGTTACCATACTCTTGTAGTAATTAAAAAGGCCTAAACCTTATTAGAGATTTTTGTGTGCTAGATGATTCTCTGTCAGTGGTGTATTTGCATATCCTCAATCTATAGTTATTTTATATTATAAAACGGTGGATTGTTTAGCCATTATTTATTTGAAATGCAGGTGCAAAAGTAAGAATTAGCTGATATTGTATTTGTGGAAGAAAGTTGAGTAGAATGTAGGCGATTGTTGACTGGTTATTGGTCAATTTGTAATCTTCTTAATTGGAGGTAAGATTACCCTTTTTTAATATCTCTGACTTTTTTCCATGCATCATTGAATAGAAAGTATTGCTTAGTTGTCTGCTCATATATTCGACTTATCATTTGTACGCATGCAAGGTAATTTTCCAATATTTTTTTGAGGTACTGTTTCGTATGAAACAATAAGAAAATTTATATACCTTAGAGATATTTTGATGCTACTCTTTCTTATTATAAACAATTTTCATTTACAGGTTGTATCGGGCTAAGATAAGAAACAATGATAATTGCCAGAATCTCTTGGTCCTTTTTTTTTTTCCTTCACATTTTCCTGATGTTGGAATTTGATGTTGGATGTTGATGTTTTGGAATATATACTTATGAGTATTAATTTGTCAATATGGATTTGGATTTGTTATTGTTCTGTGTATATGTTGACAAGATTTGCACATAGTGGATTTTTGGCAATACATGTAATGTTGGAAATTTGTTGTTAGACCGACTTTTAGAGGAACTTAAGCTTTAATTTTCCGTTTGCATGTTATGCTGTAGATGATTAATATGAAAAAATAAAAAGGATAAAGGTTAGATAGCTTATTCGAGAATGTTAGCGCTTTTCACCGTGGAAAGTGTTGTCCAAGTTAGATGGCGCTTTTTAAGAAAGCGTTGTTTTAAGTAAACACCGTATAGCATTAGATAGCGCTTTTCGTTATGAAAAGTGTTGTTTAAGATGCTTATTCAGTAGCTCTTGTCGTAGGAAGCACTTTCTTCTGTAAGCATCGATCAAAAAAGCATAATCAAAAGAACATATTGCTCGGCCAAGGACACTTCACCTAGATAGTGCTTAAAAGAGATGTCGGAGGATAAGGCACTATTTGAAGCATAAAAGTATCATATGATATTTTAGTTAAATTATATACTAAAACTTTAAATTTTCATAAACAACAAGTTTAGGACCGCAGTTTTCTGATGTGTGAAATTATGAAACTGCCCCACACCCGGTATCAAAATTAAAAGGAAAGAAACATAAATAACTACGCGCCATGTGTTGGCTAAAAATGTCAAACCAATATCATCGTCGCCCAAGGAATTATTCTCCAAGATTGTGAATAAATGTATTTACATAAGTCTTCCAAAACTAGTCAAAACACATATAAATCCTCATTACATCTAATTCCCATGCCAAAGATAAACATAAATATAAAAACTGCAATATGTTCTTAAACAACAACTTGGTATATCCACAAATCAAAAACTAAAGATGGGACATTCTGAAGCTTAAGGACGATGATTGAGTCGAGTGGCAAACATAAGTCTTCAATCATCTCCTTGAATCTAGTAAAGACATGGCGACCATCTACATGCTCTATTACATCAACAACCCAATGTTGATCTCCCGACCCTATAATTATAGCCTTCTACAAATGACCATTTTCTCTTGAAACTACATGATCAGTCCAGAAGGCCTTTGGAATAGCCTATAAAAAGCTCGTATGATAAGAAGCTGCTAATGACATATTAATAATCTATGGAAAGTGTATTAGTTACAGATAATTTAGAATATATTCAACTTACAATTCGTCCACGATCAAGAGTTCTATTTGATATTTTTACTTAGATAAAGGTTCGTTATTTATGAACTCGTCAATCTCTTTCGCCCCATAATAGTCATGTCTCGGAACACCTTTACCATTGAAGATGATTACATCAAAAATATAATGTTCATTATTAATGAACACGACAGAAAAATAATCTTCGGTGTTGTTTTCATGTACAAACTCCAACCACTCGCCTGTAAACCTGTCTTACAATAAACAATAAAAAAAATAGAGTATAATGCAAACAACACAAATAGAATAAGGATTCACAACATGCATAGATATTAGAGATAGAAGTAAAACTCTCAGTCATACAGTTTCCGAAAATATAAACAACACATCAAGAATGACATTATCATTCATACAAAAAATTATATAATTCATAATTATTAACTCTCAGTCATACTGTTTCTAGTTTTTTTTATAATAATAGTAACATCACTTTGAACAAAGGAGATCACAAATTACACAATTGGAATAAGGGTTCTTAACATGCAAAATTGTTCTCATCCTGAAATATAATTCATAATTATTAATACATTGCTCTGTCAACGTATGATACTAGAATAAGGTTAATAATATTAGTAACACCAACTTGAAGACAGAAGAACGCAAACAACACAAATTGAATAAGGTTAAATTCTGGAATAATTCAATTTGTAGTATTTTTATTAAATGATTTAGACAACATGAATTAGATATGGAGAGAACAAACCTCATTGCCGTCTTCACCAAGAAACTCGACAGTCATGTCCCAAGTATGCCCAAGGGGATTACGGAAAGTAAAATCATTACTTTCCAGATCTGTGACGAATTTCACAATTTTCTTCACGATATACTGAAATCGTGTCAAGAAGGATAATATAGAATTACAACAAATCAGATTACAATTAGAATAGAATTAATCACCACTGAATTGAATAAGAACATTAAATCAACAAACAATAGTACTAGGAAATGTGAACTGGACATGAGAAGAGTCTTCGTGAATGTTGGAATTAAAGTCATTGCAAATCTGGGAGAGAAGCTGCAACGAGAAGAGAATTTTCAAGATGTTGCAGTCACTGGGATGAAATCTAGGAAAGAAGAGAATAAAATCTGGACGAGAAGAAAATAAAATCAGGCAGAGAATTTTATTTGTGTTCATCCACGTACTGGGACTCGTGCTTGTAATACAAATTAGGGTTAAGCATTAGTTGTTGACCAAGAGCCGATACGTATTCGTCAATTGGTGTAAGAAAATGCATGTAATTATTAACCCAAGCGCTTGACCAAGAAGGTCCCGGGTTTGAACCCCACTGTGCTAATATTATAAGCATCGGTTGTTTTTAAACAAACCGATGTTATTAACATACTATAATCGTCGGTTCTAAAGTTAACAACCGATGCGTATTACCCTTAATTTCATATTCTGGCATGAAAATATTATGTAATAACATGAAAGCATCTTATTGTTTAGATTTACACACATGAGATGATTACAAAAAAATATTTGGGTATTTTGGCTTTCAATAAAACCACATTTAACTTACTAAATAACAATTAAACCATTCAAGTAGTTCAAAGACCATCCACCATTAAATTTAATTTTATATATTTAAGACAAATGAACTATGCCTTAGCACACTACAGAGTAGGCCATTACAATGCTTTCATAATAAGCATTTTACTAAACACTTCCAATTTCACCAAACCAAAGAGATATATGGAAAACGAAAATGGGGCCTAAAGATCTAGGAAAACTTAAAATTTTCCATAAACTGATAATATGAACAATTTACACAATGCTTTCATAACAAATATTTTTCTAAAAGAACCAAATTCACCAAAACAAAGGAAGCTCAAACAATAACAAAACAAAAGTGAAACAACAATAAAAGGTTTTTTTTTTCACACAAAAAAAAAAAACACATCCTAAGAAAATGAACAAACACCATGGGAATGGAGAACAGTGAAGAGTCAATTCCTAACCTCCTCCCATCTTCAAGCTACTTCCAAGCAAATGATGTCTTTTATAATTGAAATAAAAATGAGTATATTATTCGTTATCGTCAATCCACTCATCCATGGTCAAAACGAATATAACATCTCCCAAGGTTATTGGAGGTTCATTAATACCGATGGAAAATGGTGGGGTTTCATCAAAGTGGTCGTACTCGTCTTCATCTATGACATTGCTAACACCAACAATACTTCTTTTTCGGGGGAGGACCATAGACCACTTAGAATCGGCAGGATCAGAAACATAAAAGACTTGTTTTGCTTGTGATGCAAGTACAAATGGATGATCCCGATAACTCGATCGACAAAAATCAACTGAAGTGGATCCCAAATCATTTACCCTCACACCCCATCCATTGTCAACCCAACTTCATCGAAAAAGAGGAACCTTGAACAATGTATAGTGAAGTTCCCAAATGTCCTCAATGACCCCATAGAACAACATAAAAGTATCTATTGGTCCTTTACCTTTTGCACTCGAATAATCGCTCATTAATTCAAATATTAAGACACCACTATTCTGCGGTACAATTATATCATCCTGGCATGTCATGAAAAACGTATACCCATTGATGTCATAACCTTCATAACACCACACATGTGAAGAAGGGCCATATGCTAACCACTTAAACGTTTCAGTTATAGTATTAGGTGTTTGAGATAACTCTTGTATTACTGTCTCTTAGAACCATTTATAAAATGTGCGATTATATTCCTTGGTCACCCATATTTCATCTTCCGAAGGATTCTGCTGTTTTAAAATGGATATGTGGTGGTCGAGGTATGGATTGACTTCTGAAATGTGTTTCAATACGAGTTTGTGTGCCTGGATGCACATTTCAAAATTTTTGAAAATTACTTTGAGCCCAATAGTTCATTTTCCTGCAAGCCTTCCCTCATGGAGATATTTAGGAATGTCAATAGTTTCAACATTCGCTAAATAATTTGTACTAAACTAAATAACCTCCTCGGCAACGTAACCTTCAATGATACTCCCTTCAGGCCGAGAACGATTCCTCACAAATCCATTTAAGTGTCATCTAAAAGGTCATGCAGGTGGGGTTTTGCTAAGTGTTATGGGGCTTGATGGGATAATCATATGTTCCCTTTTGCATATGCAATAGTTGAGAAAGAGAACAAGGATTCATGGAGTTGGTTCTTAGCTTTTCTAAGGCTTGAACATTGCCAAACTTCACCAATGGACTATTATGTCAGACAAACAAAAAAGTTTGGTAGATTTTATGGAGAAGTTACTACCTGATGTTGAACACAGAAACTGTGTGATGCACCTATATAAAAATTTCAAGTTGATTCACAGAGGGCTTGCATTGAAAACTTATTGTGGAGTGCTGCTAGGGCAACAAGGGTGGTAGACTTCAATAAAGCCATGGATGAACTGAAAAAAAAAGGGATGAAGCTGCATTTTAGTTGCTGGTGCAAAAACCTCCCAAATATTGGTCCAGATCTCATCAACACCTTTAGAAAATCTGACATTCTAATGAACATCTACAGTGAGAGCTTCAATTCTCAGATCTTTTGTGCTAGAAGCAAGCCAATCATTGAGATGTTGGAGGCAATGGGATTGAGCATAATGAAGAATATGTATATGAAGAGGGATATAATGGCCAGATATGAAGGAGACATATGTCACAAGATTGTAAAGATATTAGATGAATTGAAAAGGAAGGCACTGGGGTTCAGTGCACACTTAAATGGTGAAGATGAATTTGAAATTCAAAATGGATGGGGAAAGTCTTTCAGGGTGCATCTTGGACATCAAACATGTTGCTGCAGAATGTGGGAGTGGAGTTGATTGGCCTTCCTTGTCCATTGACCGTGCGTTGTTACGTAATAAAATTAGTATTATTATTTTTCCTTGACTTTCATTCACTAAATAGTAGAAGCGGTAAGCAAGGGTCAATCTCGCTAGGAATGTGGATTAACTTGTGATTATTCGTATTTAAATAAATAATAAAAGAGGGTAGAGAAGATGAACTAACTAACTAGACAAATAAAGAAGTAAATAAACTCGAACAGACGAAACACATAAGAAAATCAAGAAGATATCAATAACGAGAAAACTCCGGTCCAAGTTCAGTTTCTGTCCTCGATCGATTCATTTAACCAAATGTAATATCATTATTCAATCATCATATGAAACCAAAAGCCTTAAATAGCAATAAGCTCTGCTACTCGAATTTGCCCTTACCGAATATTTAATCGAAACAAGCTCTTCAATTAAACCTAATTAATGAACAACCTAGAATAAGCTCTCTATATTTAATATAATAACAGCATTAAATGCTAGGAAAATAGGCTAATCTAAGCAATAAACTCATAAGCTCAGTTTATTTAACTTATGTTATGTTACTCTTAATGATGTGCGACCATTGGTTGCTACAATGAAATAGAAACAACGATAATTACACGGGAAGAAGCTCTATCTCTAGAAATTGACAACCAATCCCTAATCTAGGTGATCAATCCAATTAATTAATTAATCAATCATGTCATGTAAACAAAATAACACAAACTATCTCATACGAAAAATGAAATAGATAATACAGAAATCGATTAAAACATAATCTCACGAAGGTTTCAATGAGACAAGGACTGGAATAAATAAACAACTCACTCATGGTGTTCATGAATTCATAAAAGAAAAATAGAAAAACAAACATAGTTCTTGAGTAAGAAGGGGAAAAGAAGTTTAGATCTTGAATCTTCAATCTTCAATCTTCAATCTCTTGATGGATGGATGAATTGGACTCCTCTCTATGCCTTAGAACCCTAGGTATGTGAATAATCCTGTTTTTGCTGAAGTATGAAAGGTATTTATAAGTTTCCACTTGGAGAAGAAGTTTCCTTCCAAAAATAGGATTCTGGACCCATTAGTGGTTAGGGTAACCGCTAACGCTACCGTACCCGTCGTCGATCGTCTCTGTCCGTCCTCATCGGTGGCGCTAACGGTAAGAGCTACCGTTAAGCTCACCGTTACTGATCTCTGAAACCTCCTAACGGTTGTTCTAATGGTAAATGTACCATTACCCCCGCCGTTAAACCTCTTCATTATCTCCTAATGGTTAAGTTAATGGTCCGCCTACCATTAATCTCACCTTTAGCACATCCCTGGAGCTCTCTGTTTCCTCCTAGTGGTTAGAATAATGGTGATAGGGCCGCTAAGAGCTTAGCGGTAGGATTTAGCGGTAAGAGCAACTACTAAGTTGACCGCTGACTGACAAATTTGCTATTTTTCCACCGAAGTCAATGCACGAACCATCCGACAATCATCATCACATCAATCGAGCACTAAATACTGCAAAATAGATGAAAAACATACATTTGGTGCTCGTCCACTCAAAAGAACAAATAAGCGAGAAATAAATATATATGACAATATGAAATGCTCAAAGATGTATTTTTAAACCATTAATTACAACACAATTTCTCGCATATCATGCATGATGCATTGACTAAGGTAAGTATATATATACATACATATATACATACATACATACATACATACATATATATATATATATATATATATATATATATATATATATATATATATATATATATACATATATATATATATATATATATATATATATTATTTTTCATGTTATAATTTCTGAAATTCTCTGTTTGGTTAGGCTGTAGACAATGGAATGGTGACCACAAAGTCAAGGAAAAATGTTGCCCCTTCTACATCCATGCCTGATGTACTAACTGTGGTAACTATACATACATATATAATATTTTTTTCCACATTCGTTATGAGGTTCTAGTTTTTGCAATCATTTTTTGCTTAGTCTGATTTTGTCAACTTTTATTTGGCTAGGATACTTACAAAGGTAAAGGGACTACAACAACTATAAAAAGCCATTAAAAAACCTTTTGAGTTAGGCAAAAACTAAGTGTAAGGGTTCTATCCTAACTACTAATATTATCTGTAATAATTTATTATGTCTTAATTAAGTGTAAGGGTTCTTAATTCTATTTTCTTTGTGTGTAATAGGTGAAGAAGAACACTTATGTCCAGGCTGTTTCTGGTGTTGATGAGCAGTCTGGATTTTTGGGATCCATTTTGTTTCCCAAGTGATGAAAAAACCTCAAGTTGTGTGCATTAGTTTCTCGAACAAGTTGTTTAGAGCAGTATGGGTGTTTTTGTATATAGATGTTTTTTAATCTTTTGAAACTTGTTAGAAACTTGAATGTTTTGTCCTTGGGGGTTATTTGGAACAATTAATAACCGTTTTAGAAGCCATAGTTTTGGTATGACTCGTGTAATGGGATCATTGATTAACATGTTCTATATGTTTTGATATGATCCTTGATTAACATGTTTTGTATGTTTGGATATGATTCAATGGGTAATGTAATAGGATATCTTTTTGTATGCTTAGCTTTTGGTAAATTTTGTATGGATTACAAGTTTTGATGCCTTGTTCTTCAATCAATAGGGATAATAATTTTGCAAGTTCATATTTGTGTTTCATGCTCAATAAGGTTACAAATTGCACAAGTGTATGAAGTTATTGGCCCATTAGGAAACATATACAAATGTTTGAAAACAAACGAAGCATCTCCAAATTCATTAACCCATTTGAAATCTTAAATTTTAAAACATGTTCAAAAGTGACATATCACATACCATAACTGACCAAAAGCTAACAATACCACTTGAGAAGTACTCCAACATTCACCATATTGTCAACTTAGAAAATTCACACTAATGAGCAACACAGTCACTTATACAGATACAAAACAATCCATGAACACACTAGTACCAACAACAACCATTTCTCCCTTCTTGTCTTCTTTGACAACTCTTCTTCAAGTCTGTTGGCTCACCTACGTAGTCCCGAAATTTACTGCTTGCATCTCGTACACATGGGTGGATCGATACACATAAAGTAATTGCATTCGTTATTCATCTACAATAAAATTCTGAACTTAATTAGCCAACCCTAAATTGCCCCCAAATTCGTTAATCATTTACAGTAAATTCGAGAAATCATCACACACTTAATTGGCCAACCCTAAGTTACCCCCAAATTTAAAATGAAGAATTTACCCAAAATTAACTTGAACTTTAAACTTTTTGTTGCATGAATTGTCCCCAGAATCAAAATCAAAATCAAAATCAAAATCAACATAATGTAATAAACCATATCTTATAATTGTTCGTCCCTCAAAATCAACAGAACATACGAACAAACCCTAAATTTCAACTGATTTGCCCCCAAATTCGAAAACCCTAATTTTCAACTTATTTGCCCCCAAATTCAAAAACCTTAATTTTCAACTAATTTGCATAAATTGACCCCAAATTCAAAAACACCTAAATTTCCCAAAACTAACTCTAATTTCTAAGTTCTTGTACCAAATGATTTGATAGCTCTTGCACTTACATGATAGTTTTCGCATGTTGAATACCTCTTCAACGGGTTTAAGTCCTACCACATTGATCTCTTCACGGTAGATGCTCCAAAGTGGCACATATCATCCAAAAGCTCCTCAACAGTTTGCCTCCACATTTTTAGAGCTTAATGCGAAAGCTTCTCACTAGTCCGACTGAATTTCTTTGGTATATAGCTCCTCACTAGTTTGCCTCCAGAATCTTAAAACTATATGCAAATCCTGCCCTCCCCTTTCAGCCTTTTTGTGAAAACCCAGAAATGCCCCTTGAAAACCAGATGACGTGGAATAAACAACTAAAAAAGTGGTGTAAGTAGTGTGTGATTAATTTTGTTTGGATAATTTCCTTTCCATTTGACATGAAAAGAGAGATAAAATTTGAGAGGCAAGAAGAAGTTCCATCTAAAAATGCAAAAGAGCGAGAAGGACAATAATCCGATGGCGTGTGGTTCATACTCAGCCCCATCGGTGTCGTGGATCGAAATTCCCCAAGGTGTGATGGAGAAGATCCTATGTAGGTTAGAGCTAGTAGATATACATAAAATACACAAAAAGTGTGTATTACCTGGGGGAGCATGTGCAATGAACCTTCATCGTGGTGGGTTATTGACCTGAAAAACTCCCATGAGGACCATGAAATATTCTATAGTCTTGATATCATGTTCCATTGCGCAATAGATTGTAGCCAACGAGAGTTATCGATATCAACATTGAGTATTTTGGAACCGATGATTTGCTACGCTACATTTCCAAGTGATTGAGCCATCTCAAACGTCTTAGACTCAAATGTTGCGATTGTATATAAGTTAAGGTTTAACCTTAATAGTTAAAAAATTCCTAACATTGGAAGATATGGACCTCTTCTTCATGTCGTTCATTACCACAGGAGATTTTTAAGTCTTTAGCATCTGTTGCCCTATGTTGAGATCATTTACATTCAATAATTCTGACTATATGCTTCCACTTGTGGACGTATATGACAATTATGCATTGACTATCGCTAATAACATGCCCAATTTGCATCACCTTTGCTTTTTTCGGAATACGCTGAGCAACAAAGTAATGAAGTCCATATTCAATGGTTTCCCAAGTCTCAAATCACTCGATCTTGTCAATGATTTAGCATTAATTTACGTGGGGATTTTTGCAGGATATGTTCCAAGCAGATAAAATACCTAAAATGCCTTTTGACTTAACCAGTAATTATGAGTGACACGATATAATTTATGATGGTGAGATTTATTAAGTGTTATTTTGATAATCACTCGATCGAGGATTACGAAGATTACAAAGATTATTTATATATGAGAAAAATGATGATTACACTAACCTTTTCGATTTAGACATGAGATGGTTAGTTTCAAGCTTCAGTTGAGAAATGAGATGATTTATCGTGGTATATAGCTTAAGTTAGTTGGATGGTGATGATAGCTCCCTTAGAGAGTACCTTATTATATGTTATGTCTACCTCTGTATGATTATATGATTGATTTGAAGGCTACATCTGATTTTTATCAGGAAATGTCTTTCCATGACTTGTAATAGATCGAGAATCTCATATAGTTGCATTAGTCATTTGCTAATATTCAAAATAACCTTTTATGATAGTTGATGCAACCAAAAAGATTGGTGCCTTAAGAATAAGGGGTACTAACCTTAAATATAGGATCGGCGACCTGAATGACTTCAAATAACCGTGCAGTGACCTGATTGATCTCCAAGGGACTCCGGGCGACCTGTTAGATCCTGCAAAACAAAACCCAGCCAAGGCATAGGATGGCCCCGGCGTACGCCCTCCGATGCTTAAGTTAGAGACTGCGTGAGATAGAGGCGAAAGCTCTTTAAGGTGAGAGATGAGACCTCAAAGCATACGATGTAATATCGACTTAGAGAGAAAAGAATGAGGTTTGAGTCCACTTTATATAGATAAGGGAAGTATTCCCAATCTAGAAATTCCCTATACTACTATAACTGCAATACCATAAATAGCGACCGACTTAGAATTAAGATTTCTCCTTTATGTTAAGTTACCAAAATAATCGAGCTCTCGCTAAATTACCATATTATCCATGGGCTAATAAGAATGTCCATAGGATTCAGTCTGCTGAGACCCCTATAGAATAGCCCATCTTAGTCTGCCAAAGCCCAAAATCATGAAACCCAGCTATCAGCGCCGAGCTACCACTCAGTGTCGAGCTGGTATAATAAAACTTATATTAAAAGAGGTCGCCACCTCACACAAGAGCTTGCATGTTGCCGACGTGAATATTTGATGTCGTATCAGCTAGGTCCCCACATTCGGGTTGGTTGAGGAAGGAAACCAAGTAGAATGTAATCATGAGTTAAACCCAAAAGTCAATCCAGCGTGCTCCTTGGAAAAGCGTGAAACCATCAACCATCACTTCTCACTTAATAACAATAAATGCGCTTATGCACCATGTCGGACACGTGTCGCTAGCCCGTTACCTCGTAATATATTTAATCCTGCGGGCCCAAAAATGAAAGGCCCACAAGAAGCCCTACTAACTTTCCTGCCTATCAAGAATCCCTTATGTGTTTTAAGCTTTTTCACCGCCCAACACTCAAAACGCTACTTTGCCTTCTCTTAACCTCATTTACACAAAATCAGAGCAAAATATACCATTTTCTTCTGCCCTACAAATTTCTGCAAAAAATCAAAACGCACGATCAATCCGCACCAACGTCACCAATCAAAATAATGAGTAAGTCCCCCTAATCCCTTATCTTAGTAGCTCTTTTAATTTTATTGTATATTGCTGCGTTGCGGAGTGGAAGTTTTCTATTTATTCCCTCCCCTTTTTACGTTTCGTCGATGATGAATATAGCCCCAAATACTTCTGAATCGCCAGAATGGCCAAACCCTAAACTCTCAAACCAAGACATAGCTTCCAATACAGATTCTGTAGAAATTCCCCTTAAGCGATGCACTAGAAAAGAAAGATCACCCAAGCTATCACCCACTCTTGCTGACGAACCGTAAGAAAATATTCCCTGTACCGAACTTGAGGCTCAAACTAAAGCCTTAACTGAACAAATCCCTGAAGTCATCCCCTTAATAGAACCTGAAATGCCTTCAACTTCTGAACCCGAACATTTTCTTGCTAACCTAGTAACTATAGTACCAACTTCGGCTCACGCCGACGTACCCATACTTCCACGAGATACCAGGATAGCGTGCAAAACCATTGGGTTCTCCCTAACTGGATCAACCTTAAAGAGTTCATAGAAGCTCTCAATCGTTCCGAGACCATCAAAGTAGCATATACTAACATCCTCCAAACTAATCAGCAAACCCCCCTTTGAATCATATAACTCTCTTCGAGGAACACCTCAAAGAGGGCTTCAGATTCCCTGTACATCCTTTCCTCATAGCTATGTCTGTGAAGTATAAGGTCTCACTCTTGCAGATGAATCCCAACTCCATTAGATTCTTGGTTGGGTATATAATTCTTTGTAATTACTATAACATAGAACTCGGTGTAGACTTATTCCATTTTTGCTTTAAAATAAAGGACCAAAAAGGTTCCTTTTACCTTTTCTCCCTCCATAAGAAGCCCTTTCTTGTGAACCCCTCGTCAAAATCCAAGAGTGGCGAGTTAATTTCTTATTTCTATACAATCCCGAAGCCTGGCCCTTTTTCACTGAGTGGCAGGATTCAACTCCTGAACATGACTCAATACCCTCCATAAAAGATCATCCCGCACTTTTCTAACAATTCTCTGACCTCCTTGACAGTTGGAGTGTGAAACCCTATAATGTGATGAGGCTCACAGATTCAAAGGCTATTTTCAGGTTTGTAGGTCTTAGCCCACGACCTACGCTCTTGACCAGATCTGAGTTTGGTAGGTTCCTAAATTATCACAAATTTACTTAAACCTTATTGTTTTAACAGAATAGATTAATAACCTTTCTTCCTTATGTATATGATATCATCGCCAGCTGCTTATCCTCGAGCTCGGAGAGAGATGTCACTATTCTTCCTGACATAAACCCAGCAGTGACATCGGCAGCGCGACCTTCTGCTATTAACGTGGATGAAGAAGTGGAGGTCGCGTTAACTGTACGAGATGTTCGGGAAGAGCCAGTCGATCCTGAAGAACAAATGCCACTCCATGAGATTCTGAACAAAGGCAAAGGAAAACGGGTGGCTAGTGAGCGAACTCCATCACGGTAAACACCTCCAGTCCCCAAACGCCGATTTCTCCACAATCCTTCTAGGTCGAGTCCCCCAAACTTGAAAAAAGGCCTTTCCCAATGTGACACTACCGACAAGATTAAGTCCCTTCTCCACAAATACGCAATGAGTTGGGTAGTCTAATACTTCAAAATATTTTATCTTCCCACCTTGTAATACACTCAGCCTATAAAAATTTTCTATGACTTCCTTATGATGCAGTTGGAACCCACGATGGTTGCGCTCTCCAATCACTTATCAGCGATGACCTCCGAGAGTGAGCTCCAGAAAACATGTGATCGAGATGGCAGCCTAAGCTGAAAAACAAACTCAACAGCTTTCCTTGACATAAGAAGAGTTAGATGAATCGCATCACCAGCTAACAGCCCGGGAAGAAGAGCTCAATATCGCTAAGAGCGAGCTGGAAACCATAAGGGATGAAGCCAACCGGATAGGAGGTCGCTTGATGGAGTTAGAAGGACAATTGCGGCATAATCAAGAAAAGATGCAAGGTGCCATTCACTTGGCTCGTGGGCACGGAGTTATTGAGGGTCGAAAAGAAAGGCTGAAGGTCGCCGCACTTTTTTGAAGAGTGAAGTGGGTAAGAAATTCACGGATGCATACAGAGATGAGCTGGTGAATGTATACAAGAACACGACCCACTATCTGGGTAAAATGGGACGGGGAGGTCTCGAATGGCTCCTCTTTACTATAGAACGGATCAAGGCTCAACTTTCTACGGCTAATATCCAGTACGATCCGGATGTGAAGACCATAAGAGCTGAGATTCCTCCCTTTTCTTTCAGGAAAGGTGATAGGAACCAGCCCGTAATGGTTAAGTGGTGGAACCCCTGCAAGGGAAATGCCATCTTGAAAGCTGGACTTATTGCTGAGCTAGAAGAACCTATAGACGAGCTGGTGCCCGATTCCAATACTACCTAACCATCTTAAATCTTCTGTAACTTGATTCGTATCCCTGCCTGGTTTCAAATGGTTATATGTGAACAATTATAACTTAATATTCCTTTATAATTTCATTGTGCTTGATCTTTCTTAACACAACGTACCATAAGATGGTTATAGAAGAATATCCCATAATAATTAGTAAAACCATATTCGATCACAAATAATGCAAACCAGAGAGCGGCTAGGTCGCTGAATCGTAATGAAAGTGAACTAGAGACAACCAAGATTATACTCAGTCCCCCAAGTTATTGTCACCAAACAAAACAACTTGTCATCAAGGTTCCCAGATATGTTGTATGCAAGCTATAATTAAATTTAATCATATAGAGATCGCAAAGAACAACATGTAAATCAATCATGTTTGGGTAACATGTAAATCAGACATGTCCATATTTAAAAAAATATGTAAATCAAACATATCTCATTTCCATAACATCCCATAATATGTAAGTCAAACATACTCAAAAATACATGTAAATCAAAATAAGTTTCCACATAAAACCACATAGACCAAAACAAGTCACATAAGACCTAGAATAACTCACATAAAAGAAAATAGAACACATATATGACCAACCCAAATCCAACACATAAGGGCACATAATTCAAACATAGAGGTTGAAAGGAAACATGTAAACCAAACATGTCTCCTCAAAAAATATCCTAGAATATGTAAATCAAACATATTCAAGGACATGTGAGAACATGTAAATCAAACATGTTCCCACAAAAAAACCTATTCATTGTAACATCCATAATCCCCATCGTGGACCTCGTAAGAGCATCAAGATTTCAACCATATTCATAAATTATTGAAATCCATAGAATGTCATAAGAAATCATTTATTCATTATTGATAGATATCAGCCCATGATGGGTAAAAAGTGCGATAAGTATATGAGTTCACCGCCGACCTGAAGGAGCATCGGCCCATGATTAATGAATAGAGATAAGTATGAGAAGTATGAGCTTGTCTTCCTGAGAGCTAGGCATAATACTTCTTTAAGTGGCAGCTACTCCAGCTGCTTGATAAAGCTATCTTTGAACATGCATGCTCCCCCTGCTTTCTCCAATGATATTTGCATGAGATCTTCATGAAATCGGACCGGCTCTTCTTCTTCCCTCATTTTTTTGGGCCAAGTATTCCTTCCTGCGTATCTTCCATCCTTACCCTATTGTTTTTCCTCATACCTTTTGTGACCGTAATTTGGTAGCACGATCTAGCGACCTGCTGTTCTAATATCACTTCTCCTACTTTATCCCCAGCCGGATATTTGATACTCATGTGGTAAGTAGAGGTGATCGCCTGGAATGTGTTGAGGGCAGGTCGCCCCAGTATTGCGTTGTACGCCGAGTTCCCTTTGACAACTAAGAACTCCATATCCTTCCTTACACTCAATTCCATTTTTCCCAAAACCACCGGGGGCGCCAACTCGCCTTTGGTGATAACCCGTGCACCATTAAAAGCGTAAAATGGAGTATTTACTGGTTGTACCTTTGCCTTTATGTTCATCTGTTCCAGGCAGTTTATATATATGATGTTGACCGAACTCCCATTATCCACAAACACCCTTCTAACTTCATATCCTGCTATCTCAGCTTCGATCAAAAGCATGTCATTATGTTCCTCTTTCAGGCCGCGTTGTTCATCAGGGATAAACGAGATTATTGGTCCCGAGGTCGGGGGTCATCTATTAATGGCAGTGAACTAACATGGCCCAGGATGTTCTGCCTTAGCACGACTCTTTCGTGCGTTATTCGTATCCCCATCTGTGGGTCCTCCTAAAATCATGTTGATCCTCCCCTTATTATTTCCGCCTGCCCTTCTTTGTTCCTTCCGCGTTTGGCCATCGTGCTATGCTTGTTCGCCACCTTGGTTTGGAGGT
Organism: Phtheirospermum japonicum; assembly: GCA_014905375.1. Taxonomy (NCBI): domain Eukaryota; kingdom Viridiplantae; phylum Streptophyta; class Magnoliopsida; order Lamiales; family Orobanchaceae; genus Phtheirospermum; species Phtheirospermum japonicum. Next base: position 1,800,489 of record BMAC01000019.1, read on the forward strand.
GGACCTCCTGGAGGTGGTTGGGATAATGTCTGTGCTTGTTCTCGTGGCTCCCTATCCCTATATATATAACCTCATTCAGGTTACCGGCTTTAATGAGCCTTTCAATTTCATCGCGCAAGTGCCTGCAGTGCTCAGTTGAGTGTCTGTAGTTATTGTGGAACCTGCAAAAGAACTCATGTTTTTTTGTTAGTGGGAGGTCACGTATAACTTCCAGGCCACCTGATACCATAAGGTATTTGTCATTCCATGATTGCAAACACCTTTGCGACTAGATACGCTAAGGGTGTAAAACCTTCTTCTCTCTATTCTCTTCTATCAGCTTTGGTTGCCGTTCTGTCACCTATTCCCATGGTTAAGAGTCCTCGGACAGTTCGTCTGGGTTCCCTCCTAGAATTCATCCTCTTAGAAATGACCTTTTCTGGATCTGCTACCTCTGTCCCATAACGTAATCTTAATTCATCTTTGGTCTCCTCTGCATGTACATATTTATCGTAGCTATCCAGGACTTCTTTATATGTTTGCGCAGGTCGCTTGGCCAGAGATTTACGTAAATCCTCCCTTCTTAATCCTTGTTCGAGTTTCATTTCGTCGGTGGTCGTGGGTACATATAACGTATCCCTAGTAAAATGATTGACATAATCTTTCACACTTTCTCCTTCATGACTTAAAAGCTGGTAATCTTTCCAGATGGTAACTGGTGGAACCAATCTTGTGTTATCCCCCTTAACGTGGACAGGAAAGCTCGGCATGCCACAACATCCGTGTACTATCTTAATACTGCCTCATTATCAAAACTCTTCATGTGTCGCGTAAGGTCGGACAACCTGTCATACTGGAACTCTAATGTTTTGTATCCGTGGGACAGTGCTCCAATGTTTTATCTAAAAAAGATGTCCCATAGCCTCATCAGGTTTATTTACGGCGACCTGTCTTTGCATGTTTATCAAATCCTCTTGCATGTCTCTGAATGCTCGGGTGCCTAGTTCCTTTTCATTGTCCACTCCGCCTTCATAATGCAAAGCTCACCGTTTATAAAATATTGTGCATGGCTCATAATCTACAATTGATTCTTCACTATCACTATCTTCCTCTTCCTCATCCTAGATTTGATGTTTACGTCGCGATCCATCCCCTCTTACACGCTTGTAGTAATAATCACATCCCTTCTCATTTTCATCATACTTATCTTCATATTGTTGGGCCCATCATTTGTAAAGTCAGCATGTGACATGTCCTCTATACATAACCTTTATTTCACATAATCATCATCGGATAATGATGTGAACTCTTCCTGATATTCTCCCGCGCTTTTAAGTAGTTCGGCACTTGGTCTCCATGGTGAGGATTCTCTACTCCTTTTCTGTTCCCCTGTTAGATGTTTTAGTTTATATTCCTCCTTTCCCTTTACTTCATCTGCCCTTCTTACCTTGCTTGTCAAGATTGCATCCATCTCTTCCTTTTTGTCCGGAGATAGCTGTCCCATAAAACTTTTAGGAAGCCCCTTATCGACATAGCAAGGCTTGGTACTTGTCAATTCCTCCCACTCCTTATTCTATATGTGGATAGCCTTCTACCTGGTTACTTCCGAGGTCTCTTTGTGATGTTCCCCTCTGATTTTTTGGTATTTCTTTTTCCCGGTGAGGGTGGTGGTGTTTTCTTCGTTGGTCTTGCTGGCGTGGATGCGGCCATTGTATCCGTTGTTCCTCCTATTGGTGTGACCAGTCCTCCTGCTTGTTTTTCTTTATTCGCATCCTCTGACTTACTTGTTCCAGAATCAAAATTCAGATTCTGAGGTGGCATACCCCTTCCTTTCATGTTGTGTTTGTGAAAATTCTTATGTCTTTTTCTCCAAGAATCAATGTACCTCTTTCCCTCAGACGGTTCCACTTGATGCAACCAAAAATATTGGTGCCTCAAGAATAAGAGGTACTGATCTTAAATATAGGATTAGCGACTTGAATGACTTCAAATAACTGTGCAGCGACCTGATTAATCAACAAAGGACTCCTAGCGACTAGACGTGTTGATGCGGTTGCGGTTAATCTGCTAACCGCCAGTTAATAACCGGTTGACCGATTACGGTTAACCATTGACCGGCGGTCACAGTTAAATCCGTAACCGTCAACCAGTCGCCAGTGGTTAGGTTACGGTTAACCTAACCGTTTAACCTTAACCGTCAAGGTTAACCATTTTTTAAAAAAAAATCACCGGCGGTTTAACCGCCGCGGTTGATAGCCGTTGATAATAAACGGATGAGATCAACTAGCCGTTGAAAATCAACGGCTCAAATTCAAACAAAAAGTATCCGTTGGCGGTTTAACCGCGGTTAACCGGTTTAACCACCGGTTATAACGGTTAATTTTTTAGTTTTTTTTTTTAAATTTTGACACCTATAAATACCCACTCTCCAACACCAATCCTCACACCAATTTATCTCTACTATTCTTCTTCTTCTCTTATATTTTCAAGTTTAAAGTCAAGTTTCTAATTTGTGCAACAAATAATATCAAAAATATTCTTATTCTTCCTAATCTCGTTTTACTTAATTCTCTTTTATAATATCACTACGGCAAGCTCTTTCCGTAATGTCAATACCAACACTCCAACCTCTTATCGTCGAGGTCGAGGATCTCGACGAGAATCTTCGGTCGTTGCCTAAGATTGTGTTTCCGATGAGATGATGGTGGAAGAAGTTGAGAACCTATATAATCAAATCAACTTCGACTCGCAAAATCAAACCAATTTTGAAGAGGATTTACCTAACTCCGATGAAGCCGAACCGCCGGCTGCCGTCAATTTGGATGAAGATGAGGAGGGTGCGGATGATATGCCACCGCCTCAATCAAAATCGAGAGAATTTGTTTCCCCCATCTTCCGATTGCATTTCACAAAAAAGACGATCAACGGCGAATCTCGAGCACAATGCAATTATTGATCGTCTCATTACGCCTTCGGTTCTAAAAATAATATAGGCTACGGGTCGCTCAAATACCACATGGAGAAGAAGCATCCCGACAAGTATGGCGTGGAAAGCTCTCAAACACAACTAAACTTCTCATCTTCATCTACCACCGGCGACGGGATCGGCGGCCAAGGTACGAGTTCTTCTAGTTTATTTTAATATACCGAAAGTGGTCATAGAAAGTTTCGTGCAAGATTTGTTTCCGTTATGAGTCTTCCTTTTGAATCATGCACATAGTAATTATACTATGAAAATTATACTAGGGGTGGATTTAATCCATCTAGCACTAGGATTTCACGAAATAAATTGACTCGCGATATTGAAAAAATGGTCGGTGAGTATAAATTGAATTTGATTTCAATATTTGATAGTTTGCCTCATAGTGTCTCTATATGTTCGGATATTTGGACGGATTCCTTTCATAATCATAATTATATTGGATTTACTTTCCATTGGATTGATAATTCTTGGACTTTGCAAAAACGTTTAATTACATATACAAAGTTTGATAGTCAGCATAATGCAGTGAATATTTCGCGCAAAATATCACTGTTTTGTCCGAGTATCATTTATCTAACAAAATTTTTTCAATTTTATTTGATAATGCCGCCACTAATACGACTAGTTTAGATTTGTTAAAAACTTTTTGTCAACCCGCTATTGGCGGCAAATTTTTCATGTTAGATGCATTTGTCATATTTTTGAATTTATGTGTTCAAGATGGTTTAACTCTTTTTAAATCTAAAATTCAACCGATTAGGAGTGCTATATATTATCTACGTTCCCACAATCTGCTTCAAAAAAGAGGCGAAGATTTTGCCGAGCCAATCAATTTCATCCAAAAAAGTTTTCAAGTGATGTGACAAATCGTTGGAACTCTACATATAAATTACGTAATGATACTTTTGAATATAGAGAACCATTGTGTGCATTTTTTAATAATAAAGATGTCGATTTTGCTTTGTTTTCTCATATATGGGATGATTGTTATAATATGACGTCCTTTTTAAAAACTTTTAACGATGCCACCGTAAATTTATCCGATTTTTATTATCCTACCTCCTCAATACTTGTTGATTAATGTATTCATATAGTATTTGTTAGTACTAATTTACTCAGTAAATGGGTCAAGTATTTTTTGTACATTCCTGATATTTTTTGGATTGCAAAAATTTAAGACCCGCATTATTGGATGGAGGGTTTACAAAATATACTTAATGTTTATTACGATGCATTAAGACCTTTTTTACAAGCTTCAAATATTCCAATTCCTAGCCCTCTTAGTGTTGCTCACCAAGCACACCAATCTTTAGTTCAACTTTTTAAAGATTACAATGAATCTTCTAGTGATGATGTTAATGTGTCCCCTTCCCCTTTCCCTACCACTTCTAATACAAGACCCAACGACCCTCGAGGAGTTCTAACCCCATATATGAGGTTGATTGAAGATATTAAACGAAAACGGCAAAGGACTAGTGTTAGTCGGCCAATGGAATTAGAGAGTTATTTAGGGGCTTTTGAACCAACTTCGGTTCCAAAAAAGCCCGATGGTATTACTAACGATCTTGTGTAGTTTTGGTCAAAAGTGGCCTGTATTTTTCCCACACTCTCTAGAATTGCCAAGAAGGTTCTTGCCGTTCCTGTTTCAACAGTTTAAGTTGAACAGGCCTTCAACGGGAAGCTATATGTTAGATGAGTATCGGTCTACCTTAACATCCAAAAATCTTGAAAGTCAAATGTTGATGAATGATTGGTTGAAAGACGAATCGTGAGAACAAGAAATGCAATTGGATGAAGGTGAAGAGACTATTACGATACCACTTCGGGAAGCAACGACAACGACGAGTAGGTAAGTGAGGTAAGTATAAGAACTACGTGGATTTTGATTCCTTTTCGAGTATACGTAGGCAATTTAATTCTAATATTAAAAGTTAATATTTAATTTTAATTTTTAATATTAGAATTAAATCCAAGTCCTTTTTTTTAACTTATATTTTTCAAAAGAAAGAAATTCGAACTACGTGGACTTTGATTCCTTTACGAGGATACGTAGGCAAGTTAATTCTAATATTAAAAGTTAAATTTTTAATTTTTAATATTAGAATTAAAATCAAGTCCTTTTTTTTAAAAAGATATTTAAAAAAATCTGATAATTTAATTTGTAATGTGAATTTGTTGTGTTATTTTGAAATAAATGACATCATCTTGTTAATTTGGTTGTTTGTAAATATTAGCAATAAATCAAGTTCTTTTTAATTTATTTTTTTTCAAAATAATAAAAACTTCTTACTTCAAAAATTCAATTATTCAAATTTTATTTATTTCATTCTAATTCCATTTAAGTTTCAATTATTCAATTTTTATTTAAGCTTTTAAATTTAATTAAAAAAATAAAAAATATATAAAAATTGGCGGTTAACCGGTTTTCCGGTTAACCGTGACCTTAACCGGTTCTCAGCCGGTTAGGTTACGATTAAGCAAAAACCGGTTAAATTAATCGTCGGTTAATTAACCGGCCGGTTAATAACCGAACTAACACGTCTACTGGCGACATGTTAGATCATGTAAAACAAAACTCAACCAAGGCGGAGGATGGCCCCGGCGTAGGCCTTGCGATACTTAATTTAGAGAGTGCGTGAGAGAGAGACGAGAGCTCTTTAAGGTGAGAGATGAGATCTCAAAACACGTAGGATGTAATATCAACTTAGAGAGAAAAGAATGAGGCTTGAGTCCCCTTTATATAGATAAGAGAAGTATTCACAATTTAGGGTTTCCCTCTCCTACTATAACTGTAATACCATAAATAACGACTAACTTAGAATTAGAATTTCTCTCGTATGTTAAGTTACTAAAATAATAGAGCTCTCGCTAAACTACCATATTAGTTGTTGGCCAATAAGCCTATCCATTGGATTCAGTCCGACGAAACCCCATAGAATAACCCATATTAGTCTGTCAAAGCCCAAAATCTAGAAACCCAACTCTCAGCGCCGAGCTACCACTCAGCGCCGATCTGGTATAATAAAACTTATATTAAAAGAGGTTGTCACCTCACATAAGAGCTCACCTATGCAATAGGTCGCTACTCTTCAAAACAAATTGCCCAGCTCCCTGAATGATTGCTCTTTCTAAGAATTGAGGTCACTTACAAAAGACCCTACAAACACCTGCATGTTGTCGACGTTAATATTTGATGTCATATCAATAGTGGATAAAATGAATTATTTAAGATTTTGAAAGAAAAACATAGAAAAACATTCTTCATCATTGCATACGCATCACTTGTTCTTGCCTTCTCTGTTTATATGCAATTTTGGTGAACATGATATTATTACACGGTTGAGTTAAATGAAAGGAATTTAATTTTAATATTTTAATATCATTGAATTGTTGTAATAATCTAATGTTACTATCTATTGTAAAGACACTCTTTAAATATTCCAATTGGTTACGAGTTCTGTTAGTTGTTGTAAGACTCGTCATATTTTATTCTTGGGGATTATTTGAATTCACGCCGGTCTATAACCTTAAATTGCATATTAGAAATTAGACACCAAACAGGCTGCTTTTGGGTATTATTTGACTATGCATAATCCATTTTCATCTCTTGATCGAGTTAAAATGGGTCGTAATTTTGATATAGTATGCAATATGATGATCCCTGTGTTGAAGCTAAAGCACAAGGAATGGTAAGTCACATGGGGATAAGGTAACTTGAGTCTTCGGCCTATCTTATAAGATTTCATCATATGATCATATCTTTGTGTTTTTCCTTTCATAGCGAGTTGATGGGAAATTTAAGTGGTTAAATACTTAGCCAACGTCAATTACCGCATTTATATTTGAGTGGACGAGTTCAGCTTTTTGTTTTTATCATTGTAATTTATGCATATGTTATCATTAATCATGTGTTTATCATGAGTTGACCATACCTGGATCGGTAGCTAAGGGCTACATGCGAGGCCTCTTTATATAATTGAGCTTAGTGCTACGCACGAAGCCACCTCTAGAGTTCAATTTCGAGATGTTAGATTATTTGATTATGTGAATTTTTCATGGTTATTTGTATCTAGGGATGGCAATGGGTCGGGTCGAGGCGGGTACTAGAGGACTCGGACCCGCCCCGTCCATCCCACGGGGCAGGGCGGATCGACCCGTTAAATTTATTTATTTTTATTTTTATTAAATTTAAATATAAGATGAAAAATTAATTAAAAATAATACTAAATTTAAATTTTTTTAATAATTCATATAAAAAAATATTTAAAACATATATAAAATATATTTAAAAATARAAAATGTATAGCGGGTCGGGGCGGGTACCCACGGGGCGGAAAAGGTACCCGAACCTGCCCCGCCCCGCCCCGGGCCGCCCCAAACAGCACGGGTCGGGGCGGGCCAGGGCGGGGCGGACCGGGATTGCCATCCCTATTTGTATCTGGTTGGATTTCATAAATTTCTACTATTATTCACGAATATAAAAGGGGGTTTCAATATCAGTTCAAAATGATCATTAATATCGATTTTTGAATAGATGTCAAAACAGACAATGTTGATGTTAACAACAATTGTGGCAAAATCATCAATATAACATTGGTTATATGGACAAAACCATGTTAAGTTGACATCCATTTCGACTAGAAAATCGATGTTATATTAACATCGGTTTTGTCACAACAGATGTTGACATTGACATCGGCAGTATTGACATCAGTTCAAAACTCCATGTTATTGTAACATCATTGCTTGGGAAAAAAAACTCTTTACCACCTATACTTATCGCGTTTATATGATTTGCCAACTAATGTTATTTTTGTTGTTACTATCAACTCAAAATATGCGGATTTTTTTTTTGCAACCTTTAGGCTATTTTTCATTCAAAAAGCGGTCGGATCCAAGCACGTAACTTCACGCCCCATTTGAATGAAAAATGGCCTGAAGGTTGTAAAGAACAAAACCCGCATACTTTATTGGGTTGTTAGTAAAAACAAAAGAAAAAATATTAGGTGGAAAATCATAAAAACGCGACAAGTAAATGCGGGGGAAAAAATTTTTCTCATTTTTCTAATCGGTGTTGTATAGCATCAATTTTTTAAAAACTTGAATATTCCACCTAATAAATAAATTTTTAGGCAAAATTGTTTTAACATCAAAATAGTAAATCTCACTTAAAATAATATTTAGACATTTCCAATAGTTCAACAACTTAAAATAATATTTAGACATTTCCAATTGTTCAACAACGTAAATAAATATAATATTCAAAATTCTAATAATTACATAGTGAAACATATTATTAGATAACATATATCTTTAGAATATCAAAATAACAAAATATACTTAATGCTAAAAACATTCACAAATAAGAAAGTGAGTTATATACATTTGGAGAATGAATGATTCTAAAGTAAGTATAATGTTTCCATGAAAAAAGATTCGGAATAAAATATGTTAATCAAAAAAATAATAACACATGTAGTTTACTTTGCAGAGACCTCAGGAACCTCGGTATAGGTAAAATTCATTTTTATTACATTATGTTGGCCATTTTCTAGAAAAGGTACGTGATATTGGCCAGTATCAAAATACATCCATTAAGTTGGCAAATTCATTAAATATGGTACATTTTTATTCCAATTGCTGACGTGGCAAAATTGATTTTTTCCTAGAATTTAATATTTAAAATTAAATAAAAAATGATAAGAAATTAAATTATCCTACCACGTCAGCCGTTGGGATAAAAATGTACCATATTTAATACCAAAAATGAAATTTTCCCACCTCAATATCAACACCATTAACATCAACACACACGACCATGGCAAGGGAAGTCACTAGTTATCATGACTTTAGTAACAATGCTACAAACTATTTCAACTCTATGATTGGAAAATGTTACTAATCTACCAACTCTGCATATAAGCAAATAATCCTGACAAACAATTAAACAAATATACAATTGTAGTATACATAAGGAAAGATTAAAGACCCTCATTTACACTGTTTTTTGTACAATTCAATAATCTATATCCATTAGCCCCATCTGAGAAATAAAAAATATTATAAAAGCAAAGCACATATTGGCTTGAGTACGAACAAATGATACTTAAGTTGAGCATATTATGCAATTTTCGATTTTGAAGATAATTTACAGAATTATCTCATAGCTACAACAGATCATACAAAAAAGAGAGCTTACAAAATTTGTTGATGTAGTAGAAATGATCATTAAGAAAGATATGACAAGTATAATTCAGTTGCAAAAATAAAATAGTTTAGTTTTTGTACCAGTCTCACCACACATTTAATAGAAAATCATGCACAAAATTAAAATAGCTACAATAAATAACAAATCTAAATATAACAATCAGAAATCTTAAAAGAATACTCTTGAATACCTTTCAACTCCATATTGAAAAACTCCCGCAATTCTACCAAATAAAATAAGAAAATAGCACAGTTATGAGGACTACGAGTTGGAATCCCTTTTCAAGTTGTAGCTCTTTTATTTTAGGTTTAAACAGACATTCCTAATCAGCACCCTTAGAGGCATCTTCAATGGCACGATTTCCATTGTGAGATATGTGGCAAGAATAAAAATAAATAAAAAATTATTATGCATAAAGATTAATGAACATTGTTCATGGCACTTGAGATATTCTGTATCATATGTCATTATAATTGAGCAATTCATAGTCGTTTAGAGGTACTTTAGTCATAGTCGTCAATCGATTGAGCTATACTACCTAGCAATGGGTGTGTGGACACTATAAATTGAACAATAGTTGATGATGGACTAAAACTTATAATTCGAACAGAAATCCAAATTACCCAAAGAGACAAAAATGTACATTTCTTTTACTAGTATAAAAACTTGAAACTCATAACACATCATTTAGGATACGTGGTAGATTGATCCACAATTTTTATACACTAAAACTTAAGTAATAAGTTTTACAAAGGAACGAAGTACTAGGACAAGATGCAATGGAGGGGACGCGACAACCGCCTGATAAGAGGCGCCATCGTTGGCGGTGATAACGAGCCAGTATGTTCTTCCGCCTGCTTCCCCCTCCACAAGTACTTTCCCACTGATGACTTTTACTAAACTCAAATTTGTTTTGGCTATTTTGTTGTGCTCCTTCACCGCAAATTTTGCAACGTTCAATAAAGACGGATCTATAGATGAAGAAATGGGTTCATTTCCCGTTGACGGAGGAGAGGCTTCAATTTCATTAGGAGTCAAAACCATCAAAGTTGAGAGGAAAATGAATAGAAAGGCAGCCATATGAGGACTGACTAAGAAATGGCTATGGTGAGTAAATTATTGGTTGGGGGTTATTCTTATTTATACACCGGGGAGTATTAAATTAATTAATGCTATTGTTAATTATTGATGGGTAAGATTTTCCGTTACTAATGTAATATAGAAGTACTTGAAAACGAAAAATTGTTGGTGAGTAAATTATTGATGGTTATTAATTATTTATACACGTGAGACATTGTTGAAGTACTTGAAAACGAAAAATTTCTTTTTTGGTCAATTATATTGTGTGTTGGTTAACATCAAATCCCATTTTTTAAGTTGGTATATTCATCAAATAAGGTTTTCGATCAATTATATTGTGTGTTGGTTAACATCAAATCCCATTTTTTAAGTTGGTATATTCATCAAATAAGGTATAAAAAAAGCTCGATCGGGCGAAATTAAACAAATTGACTCTAACTACCTAATATACCCTCCAGTTCTTGATAAAATGCATCTAATACTACTTTGCAGTCATTCATTTTTTATGCAAATAATCAAGAGTAAATTATAAACTATTCGTGTCAAATTAAATGATATTTTTTAAAATTAAGAAATATAAAAATTTAATTAATATATTTTTAATAAATAATAATAGTTTCAGTTAATTTCTTCTCTTTTTTACTCATAAATCATAATTGTCTTATTATTATAAATTTATTTAAATTTCTTAAAATAAATAAGAAAAAAGTTAAAGTAAAATAATAAAAGAATTCTAAAAAAACAATTCATTTAAAACAAAATTAAGCTTCTAAAATTACATTTAATTAAAATGAATATAAATTATTCATATTGCAACCTCTAATCAGTATTTAGTGTTGTAATTTTTCAATTTGCATTTTCATCCCCAAATTGCAAATCAAATCCCGTTTCTTCCCCATTTCCAGAAATCGCTTGAAACCAGCGGCATCGGTCGGCTAGTTCCTGGCGACGGTGAGGCACAACGTAATTTTATTACCCAATTTTTAAAATTGGATGACGCAAATTCTCTACGCCTTCTTCGAATAATTATTTTGTCACTTGTACAATAGCTGACAGCTAATTGCATGCACTTGAAACAATAAACCAATTCTTTCTTGTGGCCACACTTCAGCAGACAAGTTTTACCCATTAATATAATCCCAGCCCAAGAAAACTTAATGCCCACAATAAATTCACTCCTGGAAATATTAAGTAAAGGGTTTTGACTTTTGTTGAAATTTTGATTAATCAATTTCAGGGTATTGAGATTTTGTTTAGTAAGGGATGAGGTTTATATATAGAAATTAAATTGTGGGTACTTGAGAAGTTGTGAAAGAATTAGAATCTTATGAGAGTTATGAAAATGAAATTGAATCTTATAATTAATAGGAATAGGAATAGGTCCAGAGCATAAAATGAAAAGAAAGAACAAAAAAAACTTAATGAAAGGGCAAAAATGACTTTATCGATCGTTTAGTATTTGAATTAAATGAAAAATAATAAAAAAAAATCCAATAATCATGCCACATCAGCATTTGGCCCCGATTGGGCTCTTTTTGTACCTTATTTGATGAGTTTGTCAACTTAGAAGACGTGATTCGATGCTAGCCAACAACACGTACCCTTTTTGGAAAGTGGCCAATATAATGGAACAAAAATAAAATTTTCCCTACTTAGAAATTTGATTTCAAGGGATTATGAATTGATTTTGTATAAACTATTGGATAATAAGTAAAAAATACATGAAAATATTTGCACGTTAATTAAAAAATTTTGTAATCAAGTAAAATACTTTTTTTCATCAAGTATGAATTTTGGGACATTAAATAAGAAATATGTGTACATATAATAAAAAATATTTCTAGTGACCAAGAAATATTATTGGACATTGATTAAGGAATCTTTGAACATGTAGTAAGAAATTCGGACATGTAGTGAAAAATATTCCAGTGACCAAGAAATATTTTTTGGACATTGAGTAAGGAATCTTTTGACATATAGTAAGAAATTGTCTAGGTTGAAAAAAAAATTACACTGACTCTATCGAAATATAGTGCAGTTGGAGAGATTGCAAAGTTTACAATACCAGGGAAGCATGGAAACAACAAGAAAAGGAAGTAAGAGCATGAGGAGTTAAATTGGACCAAGCGTAACATTTTATTTGATTTGCCCTATTGGAGTAAGTTGAAACAAAGGCATAATTTAGATGTAATGCATATCAAGTATATATATATATATATATATATATGTGTGTGTGTGTGTGTGTGTGTGTGTGCGCCATGTGTGTGTGTGTGAGAGAGAGAGAGTATATTAGGAACTTTGATGAGTAGATGAGAAAACAAGAAATACAGAGAAGGCGAAGTAATGGAACATGTGTGATGCTAGTTGCTTGTTATGTTATGACAAAGAAATAAAGATAAGACTTGTGTGAGTTTATAAAGTCTGTTAAATTTCCGGACAGGTATTGCTTCTAATATCTCTTATGTGTTAGTTCAAGTGACCAGAAGTTATCTGGGATGAAAAGCCAGGATTATCACGTACTTTTACAATGAATACTTCCGGTCGGGATTCGCGCATCCTTAAATAAGGAAATACATGAGGTACTGACCGATTTAGGTCAGTTTCTTCAACACTTATGCTGCAAGAAGTTGAAAAGAAGTGAATTGGAGAAAATGAGAGAAGATATTTGCTTTATTTTGTGTAAACCTGAAAAGATATATCCTCCCGCTTTCTTCAATGTCATGGTTCATTTGCCTATTTATTTACCAAACGAGGTATTTGTTGGTGGCCTAGTTCAATTCAGGTGGATGTATCGCATTGAACGGTAAATAATATTAAAATATAAATTTGTAATTGCATCAAAACTTATTTTTCTACCATGCCAATTATTATAAGTTTATTACCTTGGTTTTTAGAAATTTATAATTGCATCAAATATTATATTTGTCATCATGCTGAGTTTTTCTTTTATCGCTAGATTTCTGTGTGGCTTGAAGTAGAGTGTGTGCAATAAAGTTCATCCCGAATGATTAGTGGCCGAAGCATATATCGCAAAAGAGTGTTTAACCTTTTACTCGATGTACTTGCAGGGAATTGAAACTAGGTTTAACCGAGATGAGCGGAACAATGATAAAAGAATTGATGATAGTCTATCAATATTCTCACAAAAATGTCGCCATTTCGGAGCAACAAAACTTGTAGATTTATCTAAGGAAGAGTTCAATGCACTATAGTGGTTTATCTTCCAAGATTGCGAAAAGGTTGCACCATTTTTTGAGTAAGTATTACATAGTAATATTTTACACATTCAAATTAATTTTAATTATTTAATAAATATGAATTACCTATTTATATTGATTGCAGGAAGCACAAGGAAGATATTTTTTTGGGCAATTGTGTGAATTTAGTCCAGGAACATAAAGAGAAATTTCTCACATATTTCAACAAATATGTAATGTTATATTTAAAGTAAACGCAACGTATTTTATCAGCTCCTTATCCAGATGACTAAGTTATGTGGAGTGGAACCATCACAGGTAAATGAATCTTTATATTCACTAGCATGTGAACCTCACAAGTGTGTAAGAAAGTTTTCTAGTTTCATCGTGAACAAAGATAAGATTTTTAACTGAACAACGCGATAGCCGTCGGAAGACTCAAGATTATCGGATTGTAGTGGAGGGTAACCATGGGGATGACATCATTGACTTTTATGGGGTTTTAAAGGATATTATTCAGCCAGATTATGCCAAAGATAGGCATGTTGTTTTGTTCAAATGTGATTGGTTTATTCTTGGAAGAAGAAAAGAACAGGGATACAAAAAAATGGAAATATCGTGAGTTTCCAAGTTGCTGGAAAATGGTACGAGGACGACTCTTACATATTAGCTGATCAAGCAAGACAAGTTTTCTACACTAATGATCATAAATTAAGACATGCTTGGCGTGTCGTGATACCGTTTTAACATATGCATGTTTATGATGTTACTGAGATGCACGGTGAAGGATTGGATGTTGACGAAGGTTTGTCTATGGAAAATGAAGTATATCAAGAGAATTAAACAAACAATCCGTTTGAAGTTATTCTCAGTGAAATACAATCATTAAGCATGAATGAAATGGAATGGAGGACATTGACGGGGCGATTATTGCAAGATCACTTGAAGTTGTTGAGGTACTAAGCTTAGATGATGTTGATGAATTAGATGACACTTTAGTTGACTATAGCACCAGTGACGAAGATTCTCAAAAAAACAACGATTCTGATAATGAAACAGACAATTATGATGATAATCGAGATGATTGGTGAGGTATAAATTTTGCTTCTCGACAAATGATCCAATTTTATCAGTATGTTTTAATTAAAAAGGATTGGGGTCATGTGGAGTTTCGATGAAAATGATTGAGCCTGTTTTGTTTGGTGATATTTTATGTCCTTGCAGATTATTTACAAAAGGGGGACTAATCAAAGTCGAAAGCTTTGGTTTCAGAACAAGCAATGAAGATGTTGGATCGATAGGTAAGTATTTCTATCTTCATTATATCTTTATAGACTATCTTCATGAGAGATTATAATAGTAGTCTTATCAACAAATTTAAATGGTCTTCTTACAAAATTGAACATTCTTTCAATATATTAGTCTTATCAAAAAATTCCCATTTCGTATTTTTTGAAAATGTAAATTTGAAACTAGGAGTAATAAACTTTTTATATGTGAATGTCATATGTTTAAAACTTAAAATCATATTAATTAGATATAAATTATCATTACACAAATATCTATAAATAACTTTTTAGTGATAAAATTAATAATACTTTATTGTAACTTTGTATATTAGATGATTATATAATTTGGTTTTGTAATGCCCTTCATATTGTTTTAGATATTCTTTTACATCTAAATACTTCTACTAATGTAATTTTTTTAATCTCCTAAATTATCTATTAATAATATAATATTTTAGATTCAGTTAAATAATATTCTAAGAAAAAAGTTGGACAAACATATAAAAAAAGAGGTTCAGGTCTTGGCTAAGTCACATACGAACCATCCCAAACATGAAACATGTGACCTGGCCCTGTTTGGACCCCGGATCACGAGTTCCGGGCTGGGTTGAGTCAAAAAAACAATGGTTAAGGCTATAATGAGTGTTTGCAAACTCTACAGAGTGATTTCAGCTTCTAGCCAGAAATATACTAAATTTTTTCTTTTCGAATCGATTTTCGATCTCTCAAAGGAAGTTTACCTTCTTCACAGTATATATCTGCTTCACTTTATTTGTTCAGTGTGGTAGTTTTTTATAATTATCTGTCCTCTTCTTGCATTCTCCCCGATGGCCCGTTGACGACTGCGAGATTCGATTGACTAAAGTGCTGGAACACCATGTCTTGAACCGTTGGTTAATGCTTGATGTATTTTGCAGCACTAAACAATGTTAGTCGGTCTTGATCAACATCATGATATCTTTGATTTGGTGTACTCTATGAATAAAGCTTGTTGATGGTGGATTTTACTATCAGTCAGGCCTCTTTATAGACTTTTTTGTTCACCGTCATCTACAGAATATACAAACTTTTTTATCTCTTGTTGTTGTTTCATTTAAGAATTTAGGCACACCTTGTTCTTCTATGCAATAAAAAATAGGTCGAGAATCACTTTTTTTTAAAGAGTTGGCAAACACTATGTATGTAATTATGTATATATGCATACATTTACATAAAGATAAATCCCTTCTTTGTCGCTAAATCTAATTTCCACTCCCAATTGATTTTAAGCTCATCTCATGTTCTTGAAGAAGCAAACTCTAGCATGTAGCTAACATGTTATATTTTGACAGATTAATGACCTTTATACCAAATAATTATTTAGTTTATTTTTCAAATGTATATCTGCTTTGTTTTCTAGTCTTGACGTTATTTACAATTTTTACAAAAATATGTTATGTGGACGAAGATGTATCGGTTGGAATTTATCAAGTTGTGAGGTCTTATGATTATCGTGTTTTGATTTGCTTACCTGAGGCGAAGAACCGGAATATTAAAACTAAAGGTGGTTGTGGACATCTTACTTTTTATAATTTATATGAATTGATATTCTTTTTATTACCTCTTTGGCAATGAAACATTGAAAGTATTTCTTATTAATATAAGAGTTTCTATTTTCTTTAATGTTTTGTGCGGTATATGTCCTTTTGAGCATCATTCATGCCTTGTTATTATGTTGCAAAATACTTGTAACTTGGTAAAAGTTAGAGAAGTGTCTAATTTAGCATGACTAATTGAGGATAAGATTTTTCGTCATTTAAAAAAACTCCATAATGTTAATAAGACTGTGAATGATTCCTCACTTTCAAAAAAATATTATGCAATAAATGCTTTGGTCTTTATTTATTTTTGATCATAAAGACTATAAGATTATTCATGTCATGACTTGATAATACTTTTATAGTATATAAATCAATATGTCAAAGAGTGAAACATAGATTTAGGTACAAGCATAATTAAATATTGCAATAAAAAGATATTTTATTATTATTATTAATTGTGTAAAACACATATTTTAGTTATTTATTTTAATTAATATTTTTCTTTATTCCTGATTTATAATTATTTTTATATTATTGATTACTTTAAGTATTATACGATATATAGTAATTAAAATTAATTAATATTACATTTAGAGAAATCAATGAGAAATATGATGCTTTTAATAACACAAATATGGAGTGATACCGAAAATCATCTCTAATTATTATCAAATTGTTATCGAAAGAGTTTCCTAAATCTTGTGTGAATTTGTAAGAAAAATAAAATTACTATGAAAAATTCATATTTGACGTCACCAAAGAACTCTTTCGTGCCAAAATAATATTGTTGCCATTTTCTAGAACTGGTGACAAATTATGGTGTTGTCATGAAAAGAAACTTATTGTGACACTAAATTCTTGAAGGAAAAATTAGTGACAAAAATGATGTTGTCACAACTAGAAACTTATCGTGGCACCAAATGTCGTCACACTTTACTATACGTTTGTCATCAAAAGGGTTTTTCGAAACATTATTTTGTTGTCTTTTCAATATTGTGACAAACTTCATTTCAACGTCATCAAATATATGTATTGGTGACGAAAGCCGTGAACAACTGTGGCAACAATAAATGTTGTCATAGAAGGGTGTAATTCTATGACGAAATTAAAAAAGAGTTCACTACTAATTAACATATTATGATGAATTTTTATAGTTAAAAAAAATAGTTATTAAACATATGATTTATTGTAGTGATACATTACAACTCTATATTAAACTCACACGATTCCACCGGATAAAATAAGAAAATAACAGGATTAGAAGGACTAAGAGTTCGAATACTTTTTAAAGTTTTAGCTCTTTAAAACCACTTTGGCCTATATATTTTCACGCCCAACATCATTATCAGCAGAACACCAGAATTACATTATCAACACCACTACTATCCTCTATATAAGTTGGAGTCCTACCCAAAACATTCTGCCCAGTGGAACGGTTGCCATGGAATATTACATCCCTGGCTATCAATAATTTACATGCATAAAATTATTTACAATGCCATCACACACACACATGCGCGTGTATATATATAACTTTACACACACAAACACACCTGTGTGTGTGTGTGTGTGTGTGTGTGTGTTTGTGTATGTAAAGTAGAAACTATTAGGAAAGAAGCAATAACAATGAAAAGTATTTACATTCTTATGATATCATGATTAATTTGACATTAATTAACTTTAAACAAAAAATAATAATTGTGGGGGTAAAAGAAACTAGAAGGTGAAAGTGTAAATAGAGTAAAGTAATATTACAAAAACTATTAAAGGGATTATTAACAAACAACATAACGAGGGGAAAACTTAGGAAAAAATTGCCCTCGAAATTTTCATTATTAAAGGGATTATTAACAAACAACATAACGAGGTGAAAACTTAGGAAAGAATTGCTCTCGAAATTTTCGAAGGGTAATACCGAAAGCACATTTTACCGAAGGCATTATCGAGGGCCAGTACTTTCGGTAAAGCTCCATTCGTTAATTCTTTTGAAATATGATGGTAATGTTTGTCACCATTATTACAGACGATAATACTGAAAGCTTTTCGAGGGGAAATGTATCGAATGCATTTACCCCTTGGAAAAACCGAGGGGGAATTGCATTTAATCGACAAGAAGGAATTGTATTTAATCGGGATAAAAAGTCATGATTGTCATGTATTTATACAAAGATTGATACGTATAATCTTTCGTGAACTAATTCCTTCAAATGTGTGGAAGGCCCTCACCGAATTGAGCTTGCTTTTGAAGGACCTCACGTCAACAGTCGTTCGTACCGAAGATATGAGTCATCTAGAACGTGACATTCCATAAATATTGTGTCAACACAAAGTTTTTTTAACTCAATGGAGTATCTGCCCGTTCATTTAGCGTATGAAGTGAGAATTGCTAAAGAACAGTGTGAAAAACAAGGCCAGTGTTGAAGGGTCGATAGCTAATGCATATCTGGTTGAAGAGGCATCAACTTTTAGTTCGTACTATTATAAAGATCACATGTTAAGTAAAGAATAAATTTGCCTAAAAACGATGAAAAATAGAATGATGTATATGGCGTTGATGAAGTTCCCTCGGTCTTTAAAAACTATGGGGACATATTTTGTACAAGGAAAAAGATTCCTGACCGAAACAGAATAGAATGCTGCAAAGATATTAATTTTTCTAAATTGCGAATAGGTCCAAGAATTTGTTAGGTATGAATAATCTTTTTAATTTTATAAGTAAATGTATATATGTGATTTACTAATACTTTTTTACTTAATTCTCTAACAAATTAAGTGGTATTTATACGGAGAGCATTCAACGTCTCTAACCAAACATTAAAGAACATAGGCCAACAAAAAATTAGAAAATAAATTTGCCAATTTGTTCAAAAATTATGTAAGCTTTTCAATCCCGAGATGCATTTCATTTAACTACTGTATGTGTTTATCTAGTATATTTCCTAAATTAAAAATAATCTTTCAATGTTATAGGTTAGAGATCCTTCAAACAATGTGATCGAAGTGAACATTAGCAGCCTAATAGAGGGTCCATCACTATGTTTGATAATGTATATTCTATATAGATAAATGATTATAGGTTTCACAGAGTCGAGCACGGATCTCACAGATCAACATCGAGCAGTGGAGTATGCATTAAAGGATCGAACTATGGGGCAGCCGAGTATGATTATTACGGTCATCTCATAGAAATTGTGTAGCTCAAATAATTGAGAAAAATACACTATTATTCAAGTTCGACTGGTTTGATCCAACTCATACAGGCACAAAATTTCATCCACATTATAATCTTGTCGATATCAATCATAAGCATAGATTCAATCGATATGAACCTTTTGTACTTACTACCAAGGTTGTAGAAGTATACTACTGTGAGTACTCAAGTTTAAAATGAAACAATTTGGGCTTGTGGGTAACGTGTAAAATGAAGGGGATATCAAATGTTAAGTTTATCGAGCCTCTATAAGAGCTATCATTTCAAGAGTAAACTATAGATACACGCAATCCAATATAATTGGATGGTCTTGATTTCAAGTTTCATGACCCCACTGATATTGACGTGGATGAACTTGATGACGAGGCAGATGGTTATGCAAAAGAAGAGTTACTCACCGATCAAGATACAAATAAAGACACAGGCGAAGATGAGTTTGGTGATAACTTTAATAGTGAAAGTGTTGATTCGGATGATTAGTTTAAAAGGAAGTTGTTGTGGTTAAAATATGTGTAAAATATTTATATTGTAACCCGCTCTTATTTTAACTAATTGGATTTTATTTGGATATATTAAGATGGTTGATATATACTAGTATTTTGTAAAATGCTCATATTATATTTACTTTTATCAGATGCCGAGAGGTCTTTAACTCGGATGCTGTTTAGGTCAATTAGATATGGAGTCAGCTAATCATTTAGTTGATTTTGATGATGATTGCATGGGCCTTGGTACCGATCATTCAGCGCAGATACTAGATTTGGCTACACTGACACCATCCAATGCGGGTACATCCCGACAGCTCTTGGGCCCACCATAGAAGCGATACCTTATCTATATCGCTGGAAAGAAGTTAGTATATTAATAATTATAAAAATTATAATTATTGTTATTATTAAATAATATTTATAACCAGAAACACAATTACAGACTACAACGTATGGGAGGTCAAGCTGACCAACATATTTCGGGAGATCATTGAGAAGGAGCTTCATCTCACCGGGTGGCAGTTTAAAGTAGTCCCTGAGGATATTCGTCGATTGTGGTGGGATATATTTCAGGTAATTATTATATTGAGTCTAAATTTATTAATCATTAATGCAACTTGAGAATTATATATTAATTTAATTTTAATTATTATTTTGTTTTGTAGGATCTTTGTTATTGTGAGATGGACATGTGTACTCCACAAGCTTTACAGGAGGCATTTCTATGCACGATGGAGGACAAGTATAGGAAGCGTCTTAACGAGTATAAGCAGTTTCGTGATCAGAGTGGTCAGCCGCCGAGCTGACTTTGTTATGTACTAAAAGTTTTTATTATTACAAATGATTTAAATTTTGTATATCATGCATCTCAATTAAGGCATGGAATGAAGAGTGAGATAAGCTCAAGAATAAGAAGAGGTTCGAACAATGCAGCGCCAATAAGCGGAGCGAGCCTACTGTTCTAGATACTAGGATTTCGAAGCACATTGGGGATTCTAGATCTACGATCAATTATTCTTGTGATATTGTAAGTAATTTCATATCATAATACATTATTTATTTATTTATTTAATGCTAATTATTTGATAATTTCATTGGATACAAGAGTGGGCGGTGGATGAGTCGGCCACTGCGTACTAGGTTTTTGTACGTATACACAAGAAGGACGACAACAAGTGGCTCAATTCGAGATCTAGTAATACTAATTTGAGTCTCTTTTTATTTAACTTATTTTTTGATTTTAATGTAGAACTTACTAACGACTTGTATTTTAGGAGGAGTAAGAGCGACGTCTGGATGACGCACATGCTTCTTCAAAGGACCAGGATAATAAGGTTGACCCTGACCTTATTTATCTCGATATCGTCGGGTTGAATAAGGGCCAACATTAAAGCACCGGATAGTTCGGGATGTTGGTGGCTTCTACGAAGGGTTTTAGAGGCAGCGGTTGTTCCTCCTCCCAGCATGACAGGACTCGTGTGAGGGAGTTCGAGGTGTAGCTCACGACGCAGAGGGAGAAACTAGAGCCCACGAGACGAGCTCAGTAAGCGATAGGCAGAGGTATAATGAGTTTGAACTACTACGTGAGCAGTAACAGCAGGAGCAACAACAATTCAGGCGCAAGTGAACACGCAGATGGCCGAGCTGTTAGCTCATTTACAGTAGTAACACAGCCGCCCCCGTCATAGGACTCATTCGATCTTTATAATTCTTTTTAACATTTTTGTTATACAATTGAATCATTGTAGATTTTATGAAATGTATATAATTAGTTAATTTACTTGCTTATTTATTAATGAATTTTTTGTGAATCTTTTTGGGCATTTTAAAAAAAATAAGAATTATTAATAATAATAATTAAAATAAAGTATTTTAAAAAACGAGGGAAGTGTTGTCCTCGGAAAAACCGAGGGTATTATTACCCTCAATTTTTTTATAAGGCAATGGTGCCATCGGTTTTTCCGAGGTAATGAATGCCCTTGGGGTTTTCTTTTTTTTTTTCTTGAGGTCTATAGTGCCCTCGATTTTCTCGAGGGTAATCAAATTCAAGTCTCCAGGATTTACAGAAGAAATGAACCTTCGATAATACCCTTGCAAAATTTATCGAAATTTTTTTTCGATAAATTTACTGAGGATGATTTTTCAGATGAGAACATCCCTCAGTATTTTCTTGGTAAATTGAATACCGAGGGACTTTCCCCTCGGTAAAAATACTTTTTATATAGTGGAGAAATACTTTTTATATACCGAGGGACTTCCCCTCGGCATGCATTCGGTATGCATTGTTGACCTTTCTTAGGATTTTTGTCATATGTATAAACTATCTGAGATATGTAAATTGTTTTTCGATTGATTATTTGTCGATCATATCTACCGGACGGCGAGAGTAGTTATAATATACCCGTCGCATGGTCTGATCGGCTCTTTTCCATATACCATGCGACATTGTAAGTTGGCGATCCATAGCCTAGTTCTTGGTTGAAAAATTAGTTTTCTTTTTGAATAAGTAGATATTGATTTTGCCATTGATATTTTCTTTCTGCCATTCGGTCTAAACATGTCCAAGTATTCTCAAGTATCCATCTCGATTTTGGATGAGGAAGGCTCGCTTAAAATATTAAATACTTTGACCATAACTCTCTTTTATTTTCGGTTTTAACGGACTAATGCACCTTTAACATTTCTAATCAGCACCTTTAGAGTATCTCCAATTCATGATAGATGGCCACTGTGAGATATGTGACAACCAAAAAAATATAAAATAAACTAATTTCCAATGGATTTTGAATTGTAAATTATGTGTAAAGAGTGATGGACATTGTTCATGCCACTTAAGATATTTTCTATCATGTGTCGTTATAATTGAGCAACTCATTATTCATTTGAAATGCTCTAATCATATCTATCAATCGTTGTGCGATATTACCCTAACAACACCCTTGGGATGGGTGGGTGGACAATATCAATTAAACAATAGTTGATGATGGACTAAAAGTGATAATTTGGACAGAAATCCAATTACCCAGGAGACAAAAAGTAGACATTTCTTCTCATTATTTCTAGTCTCATGACACATCATTTAAAGTGGTAGATCCATCCACAAATTTTATAACCGAAAATTTAATTATTAATTTTTACAAAAGAACGGAGTATTAGGAAGCGACGCAATGGTGGGGACACGACAACTGCCTGATAAAGGCCGCCATCGTTGGCGCTGATAACCAGCAAGTATGTTCTGCTGCCTGCTTCCCCCTGCCTAGTTACTTTCCCACTGATGAGTTTTACTCTCTTTTGTATTTTCACTACAGCTTTGATGTCCGCCGTTTTATTTCTTACCGAGACCTAAACCCTAACGCAGAAAACAGGAGAAAACTTCCTACCTTTCACTGCCATAAAATCTTTCTTACTGCCGTCTCACGATGTTGCTGCCGACTTTTTATAAGGTCATCATATTTCCCAAGAACCATTCCATGGTTAGTAGTCTCGATTCTTTGCTCTATATCTGTTTTCGGTTTTTATTCAATTTGCTAGGGATACGATGTACTTTCGAATTTTAATTTTCTTACAGACTAAAATTTCTTTGGATACGATGTTTGATCTTTTTGGAAAATCTGAAATTAATATTTTTAGATCTGTTGTGTGATGATTTTTTTTTTTTTTTTGGTGGTTTGAAATTCGGCCCAATTTTGAGTCGGACTCCTTGCTTTGAAATTGATTCCTCTATATCTCAGATCCTGTCAATTATTTTCCGGATCTCGGTTGTATAATTATGAAATCGTTCAAATCAGATTTTTGATGTCAGAGTTTCATTATCGGAATTTAATTTTTTGGTAAATGTTGTTTTACCGTCTGTAATGAGTCTGGGAGTTTGTTACCGTAACTGTATGTACATTGTCGGAGTTGGCAGGGGGGGTGTCAAATTGTGGGTTGAAGTTGGCGAGTACTAACACAGCTTGATCTTAATTTCTTCTTTCCATTATGTTCATTTTTTTTTCTGAGAATTTTTAAGAAATAAAACTTATTATTTTTAATTCTATTTTTTCAATTTGATTCTTTAATTTGAACGAATATTATGGACTGTAGTGTATTTAGAATTTATTTAAGGCAAAAACTCAAATGTGGCGTCCACACGGATATTCTAGCATGTGACGGAGGTCAAACCCGCCCCAAACCCGTACCCATTCCAACAAATAGGACTCATATAAAAGGCCAATTTACCACAAAATCTCACTTCTTCTCCTCCACATTCGCTCCTTACCCATCCCATATCTCCAATTTTTTCTCATTTTCTGGTAAGTAAAAATTGGCGATCGGACTTTCACAAGACCACCACCCGCCGCCGTCTAGACGTCGGCGACCCTCTTAGTATCTCTCTCCTTCTCACTATAGTTCTCTGTTCATATGTTCCATCAACTTGCTGGAGCAGGGTAAATTTTGTCTAAGCCCTACTCGATTAAGTTTATTTTACTATGCGTTGTTGTACCCATTTTCTATGTTAAGGATTTTGATATTGTTCTGATTGCCAATTTTATTATTATGTTGATCGATTTTAGGATTTAGGGGATATTGAACAATCGATTTTTAGGGTTTCCAACTGCTGCAAATTTGTATGTCTGATAAATTTATATTATTACTCATTTTCTTTTTAAATTCAGTCTGTCTCTCTTGATATAGTTAGAGTTTGTTTCAAATAATGCCTTGGGTTTTAATAGGCGAGCCAATATTATATCATTTTCAGAACTCTCCTCTTTTCTTGTCGTCAAGAAAAAGCAAATAAATTGATAAAAATAAAGAAAGGGAACTGAATTTTTCAGATGCACCGTTTATAACCAGCAAATGTTCCTATAGCATAAATTTCCTGCAAAGTTTGTAGAGAAACTTAACAGTAGTTTAAACAAATAAGATTGTGAGGACTACTGTATGTTGGGAAAAGTATTCCCTCTGTTTGATGAATAATGTTGTTGGTGATGCTAATGCTAGTGCTACAGTCCCTTTTTTCTCTTCTTTGTTTTGGCATGGGTCTTGTAGGAACAACCTTGTCCAGGCTTGGTGATACGATGGACGGACAAATTAATCATGTCGAGTTGCTTTTTTAGTTGGGCTTTCTAGTATTCTTGATTTGTTAGTTTGTGCCTTATTGTTTGGGTGCCTGAATCTTAAGAGTGAATATCTTAATAGTAATATTGTTAAGCAATAAATATTAATTAAGCTCTGTACCATAATAATTGTTGGTGGAATGCTGCCCACTTGATTTGCATGCTACTTACAGTAGTAATGGTATGTCAGATATACAACATACCTTTGAATTAATATAATTATTAGATAATATAATTGCCCACTTGATTTGCATGCAGCTTACAGTAGTAATAGTATGTCATATATACAACATAGCTTTGAATTAATATAATTATTAGAGAATATAATTGCCCACTTGATTTGCATGCAGCTTACAGCTTACAGTAGTAATAGTATGTCATATATACAACATAGCTTTGAATTAATATAATTATTAGAGAATATAATTGCAGTAGTTAGTTTCTTATGATTGAGGTTGGTTTGCTATTCATTTCTCTACAAAGGGTTTGAAACTCATTTATTTATTCATGAAACTTATTTGATCCGTATTTGCAGATGYCTCCTTTTAACCCGACAAAAAAAAAAAGAAAAAGAAGAAGCCAATGCCTCGAGATCTCGTCTGATTTTAGTAAAATAATTTTTTGAGAAGTGCTTGAGATTTGATCCAAGAGAAAGATAAGTAGCTAGACAACTATTAGAAGATTGTTTTTTTGACGATTTTTTATTTCGTGATGTGAAGCGAATCACTAATAATACGTGTTTACCGACGTGTGTTCTTGATCACGGAGCATTTGGAGCTTTGAGGAAGAATGTTCCGAAGTTATATGCAAGATGTGAAGAATTGTTGGATGGGCCTATGTAGAGGATGAAAGTCTTGTGCATGGATACAATGAAGGGATGATTGCTGATGAGGAGAGAGATGAATGATAGTTAGAGAAAAAAAAGTGAATATTAGTATTAACATTGGGGGTTACTCTTAAGAACTTACGAAGTACAATTTACATAGAGATACATTGAGTTGGTATTAGACCATTGTATAGCTTTAGTATTTAATGTTTTTCTATCAAATTCAAGAAATTGAATAAAAACATGCACATGAAATGGACATTCTATAATGCATTGTCTCTGAAGTTTGTTRTGTTGATTATATGTAACCTAGCTGCAACCACGGTACTCTGAGTGATAATTTTATTATTTCAAATGAATAGTAACACTTTTCCTGTAAAAAAATATCACATTTGCACCAAATTATGTCATTTTTATCCAAAAAAGTGTCACTTTTGATTTTTTGCAAAAAAATAGTTGCTACACAATTATAGTAATCAAGTTATAATACTGCCACTTCTTAAAATATTACTGTCACTTTATAAATAAAAAATGTCACTTTCCAATAGTTGATATTAATCGTTATTTCTTTTTTTTCCCTGTAAAAAAATGTCACATTTGCACCAAATTATGTCACTTTTGATTTTTTGCAGAAAAAGAGTTGCTACACAAATGATAGTAGTCAAGTTATAATACTATCACTTCTTAAGATATTACTGTCACTTTATAAATAAAAAGTTTCACTTTTTAATAGTTGATAGTAATCGCTATTTTTTTGTTTTTTTTCCTGTAAAAAAATGTCACATTTGCACCAAAATATGTCACTTTTGATTTTTTGCAGAAAAAGAGTTGCTACACAAATGATAGTAGTCAAGTTATAATACTGTCACTTCTTAAGATATTACTGTCACTTTATAAATAAAAAGTGTCACTTTCTAATAATTGATAGTAATCGTTATTTTTATTGTTTTTTTCCTGTAAAAAATTGTCACATTTGCACCAAAATATGTCACTTTTGTCAAATTTTTATTTTGCAGAAAAAGAGTTGCTACACAAATTATAGTAGTCAAGTTATAATACTGTCACTTCTTAAGATATTATTGTCACTTTATAAATAAAAAATGTCACTTTCTAATAATTGATAGTAATCGTTATTTTTTTTTTTTTTTCCTGTAAAAAATTGTCTTATTTGCACAAAAAATATGTCACTTTTGTCCAAAAAAGTGTCCCCTACCCTTCGGCATCGGCGCCGACTGCGGCTTCGAGAAATGGTTAGAGCTCAACCTGCAGCACCGCCTCTGACCCACATTAACATTAAAATGTATTGCTCAAAATTGTTATAGTTTAAGTTATTAATTATAATATAATTTGTAAAAAGTGACACATTTTAGTGAAAAAGTGACAATATTAAGTAAAAAAGTGACACATTTCTGTGCGCAAATTCCGACATTCCTTTATATAGAGTTCACAATAAATAAGTCTTATAATATGCAAAAGTGATACTTTTAAGTGTAAAGGTGATAGTTTTTATTGAAAAAGTGACAATATTTCTGCACAAATAAAATATAAATATTCAAACAACCCAATTTCTGTACAAATAAAATACCTTTTCTCCACAACACAACAGAGGATATTACAATCCATTCAACAAATGTCACACACCACAAATTCAAACACTTTAAAGAAGAGAATGGTGGATTACATATGCTCAACCCACCAATCTCTACTCATTTTAGAGTTTTGAATTAGAGTTTTGAACATACTGGGGCTAAATCAAATAGAAGTTTAAACTATTGGGGTCAATATATAATATCTGGAAGTTTTGAGAAATATATCTAAAACCCATTTTCATTATCTTCCCCAAATACCCAAATCGACCGACGACAATCCTCCTCACTTCTTTGATGGCGACATACCGACAATTGGCGGCATCGTCGGAAGACGGCGACCACCATGGCGTTCTCCTCTCCGCGGCAACGACCCATCGGCAAGCTGCGATTGAAGGCATGACGACCTCCTCTCCACAGCAGCACGGCTCGGACTCCGGCTCCAACAGTAGCATCAATTGGCGATCTGATCATCCTCTTCGGAGATGACTGAGAAGGCGAAGATGGGTGATGGGATTGAATTGGAAGGCGGCTGGGATTGACAACTCGTGGCGGTGGGATTTTGTTTCGGAAGTAGCGATGGGATGGTTATAGGTGCTACGATTTTCCAGTCGTGTGCAGGAGGCAGACGACGGTGGCTGAAAAATTGGCGAGGCTAGGCTCCGGGAGAATGCATATTTGGATTTTCTAAGAACTTGTCTAATGCTGCAATTCGACGGCGAGAGAGAAAGAATGGATCGGACTTAATGGATCTGGCGATTCTTTTTCCCCTTTATATCATATCCGACTTAATGGATCGGATCCGGGTTAGAATGAATATGGAGCTTCGTCACATAGTAGAGGATCCGTGTGACAGTCACACAAGAGACTTACTCTTTATTTAAATGTTATTCATTTTGATATATATATTTATTATATTAGTTATATTTCACATTTCATGTATTTTGAAGCTGCTTCCTCCAATTGTCGCCAAAATTGTTCTAGAATGTGGGAATGCTCTGTACACTTTACGAAATGCACGAGGGAGTACTTGGGATGTTTCCGTTCAAGTTGAAGATGATAAGTTCAGTTGTGTTTAGTCCAGGATGGTGTCAACTCCGAATAAATTTGCCCATTCATATTTACTGATTACACACTTTAATTCGTCTATATTTGTTTCTAAATAGTTAATATATAATTCTCAGGTTTATCTTCAGCATGGTTGGCGTAATTTTGAGCATGATAATGGCATTGAAATTGGATGGTTTTTAATTTTTCGCAATACTGAGGAAAATGTACTAGATATTAATATTATTGATCTTTTCCTTACTGAGAATTTTGAAATTTGTGGTGTGAATTCAAATTTGATGCCAGTTGGTGCTGCTGCCTTTAGTTTCAAACTAACGAAGACGAATATTGAACGTAAACGTATTGTATGTACTTAATCACCTCAGATTATTATTCGATCTGTTCATTCTTTTATTTCTTATTCTTATTTATTCTTTCACAGATTGTACCACGATATTTTTGGGGCCAATACATTGTTTCTTCAGGTCGTAATGCGATGGCACAAGCAGGCAAGATGCTGACAGAGTGTATCTTAAGAATGACTGTAGAGATTTTATTTCATTTCTACACCTCGAGTTAAACACGAAACTTGAGTTTAGACTTCTCAGGATACCTGGGATCGTTTTTGAGCTTCATCTGATGTAATTGTTTTTTATATAATTTAGATTGACACCTGACTATCTTCAAGTTTGTTTGTTATGTAATATTTTTCTTATCATGTTCCATCTGTTGTTCAGTTAAAATTGCACATTTAGTATTGGTATTTTATTTCTTTCTATTTTGGACAATTCCGTTCCCAGATTATAAGGCCAATAATATAATTTTTTATTTACTTAAATAGGAACTTGAAGACCGTTAAAAAAATTTGACGTAACTGTCGTATAGCAGATTGACTTGATGGTAATCAGATTATCACTATGTTATATTTCTGATTAACCATGCAAAACACGTATTTTTTATAATTTGACTCCGGAATTGAAGATTTTAATTGATTTGTGGTTAACTATTTTAAAATATTTACCCAGTTTGTTTTATTTCTCTATATATGGAAGACTCATTTTTCGTATTTGACTATTTTAAAATAAGTATATTTGGTTGTTTTTGTGTTTCAACTTAATGATTTCTTAAATGTATCAATCACAAAACTGTCATGTGCCAATTAATCTCCATTAATTTTAATGTTACGGTTATTCAGTAACTGTTAATTTACGAAAATCACGGCCACGTTCAATGTGATAATTATTAATGATTCTCATTCACAAAACGTTATCATTAAGTTTACTTTACATTTTTATAATACCTTTAAACAGATTCTAAAACAATTTAATTGTCATTTGTAAAACATTATCATAACTATGTAATTGATATACATAAAAATAGAAGAATTCCGCGTACAACTAATTGATTTTGTGCAATCTTTTCTGGATATTTTATAATAAGTATATTTCATTATTTTTGTGTTTCAACTTATTGATTTCTTAAATATATCAATCACAAAACTGACATGGTGCCAATTAATCTCCATTAATTTTAAAATACCGTTAATCAGTAACTATTAATTTACGAAAATCACGGAAAGAATTGATTGTGATAATTATTTTAAATTGAAATTCACAAAACGTTATCGTACCTATTACTTTACATTTTTATAATACCTTTAAACAGATTCTAAATGTTATTTTATTTGTTATTTGCAAAACATTATCATAACTATGTAATTGATTTACATAAAAATAGAAGTCTAAGTACAACTATTTGATTTGTGCAATCTTTTCGGGATACCCGTTACAAAAAGTGACATTAAATAATAACTCTTTTTAATCAACATTTGGATAATTTAATTTATTTGTGATTCACTATACCCTATTTAACCAGTTTGTTCACGTAACAATTTTCTTGTTACTGTCATTTGTTTAATTTAATTGATTTGTGGTTGACTATACCATATTTACTCATCGTGTTTATATTAAGAAACAATTCTTTTTAATCGTCATTTAAGATTTAAAATAAAATAAATAACATCAGTTGTCAAACCCAAAAATTATATAAATTGATATCTATATATATATATAATAGTTATTTTTTATACATAACTAATTTAATAACATTTTCAAACATTCCTTAATATAGTCATTTAGTATATTTTACAATTGCCACACTTCAAGTACCTTGACAATAAGAATAAATAAAAATATTACAAATGTAAGCATAAAAATCTAATTATCTACAAAAATAACAACAACAAAACCGATTTTATACTTTACTAATTGACATTACCCCTATAGTAACATTGCCAATACATTTTTTTAAGATCTTGCAATTATCACTAATTATAGCTATCAGCTCATTTTGAAAACTTATTTTGAAAGCCATTTGGCCTATACCATAAATTAATAATAATTTATTTAATTGAATAACAAATATTTTTTAATTGATTTAGAATTTCATTATACCTTAATTAACTATATTACCATAAAACTAGATATCTTCATATTTTGATAACCCCTATAAATAGTTGATTCAGAATTTTTTATAGGTATACAATATTTATTTATTTATAAAATTTTTAAGAACAATGGAGCTACATCCAAGACCCCAGTATGCCATCAATCGCAGGATGCATATTGCTTATTCTAACAAGGATCATTTGGTATGTTTTTTTTTATATAATATTTTATATATAATAAATTTTTTTATTTAAAATTATGTCTTTCTGATAAAAATTAATTAAACATGCAACGATTTATTTTATGCTCATATTATTGGCGTTTTGATCAAAAAATTTTATTTATGTTCCGAATATATGAACAGAAGTTTTCTTACCCATGGAATAAATTTTTTATCAAGAAATATTCTACGATCAATAAACTGGTTAGTATTTTAAATTTTATTACTTTAATTTTCTTTCTTTTGCAACGAATATATTAAAATTTTTGTCTTATATGTATATTTTATCAAATAATATTCCAATTTTATAAAATGTCAAACATCGTATATATATATATATATATATATATATATATATATATATATATATATATATATATATATATATTACAATTTCACATATTTAAATTGCAAAATTATGTAACAGAATGTTTCGGAAACTTTCTCCAAATTTTTCGAAGATGCACTCCCTGTCTATTTCGATCTACGAAATTGGCGTGGAGATTCATGGCCAGTTGAAATGAATAGAGTTAACGATAATGTTGAATTTGGGGTCAGTTTGGAACTATTTATCCAACATAACAATATTAAAATCGGCAATCAGATGGTCCTCACTTATCGTGGTGGTTTGGTATTTGATGTTGTTGTGTTTTCCGAAT
Source organism: Phtheirospermum japonicum (assembly GCA_014905375.1). Lineage (NCBI taxonomy): Eukaryota > Viridiplantae > Streptophyta > Magnoliopsida > Lamiales > Orobanchaceae > Phtheirospermum > Phtheirospermum japonicum. The sequence goes on from BMAC01000019.1 coordinate 1,832,385, forward strand.
CTGGAGAAGAAAAAAAATTCAAAAACATTTCTACGTTTGATAAATTCTATTTAGACTATGGTAACGTGTCGTTCCCATCATTTCAGTTGACAATTGCAAATACTCATGTTGAGAAATCATTTTTGGTGAGTAGACTAATTTTAAATTGATTCAATATGGTATAATTAAAATTAATATTATGTACATAATACAATTGAATTTTTTTGCTTCTAAACAGCCTATTCATATGGACTTTTGGATGAAACACATTCATGACTCTAGGATGGTTAATGAGACAACTGCAACACTCAATCATCTTTTAACCGAACGGACTGTAGAATTACAGAGTAATGCGTCTTCAGTATCGATTCGGAGTGGGATAGTTGAATTTTTACGTCGTGCCAATTTGAGAGTCGGGAATCGTTGTGCTTTTGAACTCATTTATCCACCTGATAACTCGACATGAGTTAATTTCAAAGTTGTTATGTTGTATTAGTGCACTGTTATAATATACTGTTGCACGATTTTAATAATGAACAAGTTCAAATAAGTTCCTAATAAGGAACAAGTTATTATTTGCGAATATTAAGGAATAAATTATTACTTAATAAGGGTCCCCTATTTATATAAGTAGGAATATTTTGCTCAGTTTTACACAATCTTCATTTATAGAAATTATCGCCCTTCTAGATTAACATATATTGTATTTCTATTATTCCACTTTAAATAATTTATAATATAAATTATATACGATACAAAATTGGTTGATTTTATGTTGTTGTTTAATTCCATGATACTATAATTGACATGTGTCATATATATATTTATTTATTTTATAAAATAAAACCAATTACTGTTATTAAATTATATATTGAAATAGTATTCATGGATATGTCATACATATACAATTTATGTATAAATTGTATGTATATTGCGTTCACAGCAAATCTGGAATGACACTAGGTTTTCGATTTAAATTATCAATCACTGACGTTTATATGGAAGTTGTGTGTAAAAAAAAAAATATATATTGACCTCCAATTAAAAACTATTATAACTTATTAGTATTCGAACCAATTGAACCTGCTTTACCTTGATTAATGCCTTAACCGAATCTTTAATGATTCTTATTCGCTTCTGCACGCCAATTCATTTTTATCACGTAACAACCATTTCAGATTATTCACCATTATACTTCAACCTTAATTCTGCTTCCAAAACAAAAAACACAGCAAGATTCTCCGTTAGATTTGATTTATCTATTGGAAAAAAAAATGAATTGCCTGATTCCAACTTTCAAGAAAACAATTTTGTGCGTTGGAGCTTTCTTCATGGTATGTTTTTTTTTTCGCCATTATATCTCTGAGATTAATTTTTAAATTATAAACAACATTACTTATACTGCTGAATAAGAATTATGTCGTAATATAACGAATCTGCTTGCCATTAATTTTAAAACCATTATTTCAAGTTTTTCGCCCTCAGTTCTCTAATTTTTTCTAATCAATATGATTATCGAATTGATATTATGTAAGTTTTATGGAAAATTTTCTTTAATGTGCATAACTTATAGCTTTCGAACTCAGTTTAACTAGGAATACTACATGCATGTTCGTTTATTAAGGCGTTGACTACATGTAAATTAGTAAATAATTTATATAGTGATTGTTCTTATTGTAAATATTAGACGAGATCTGTCAGCATCCTTTTTTTTCACATAAATTGTTGATATTTCTTTTTTTGGGACTACATCTGAAATTGATTCTAATCAGTTGTTTTTTGTTTTCACGATATTGGACTGTAACAATCTGTTATAGAATATGGGATAATCTAATATATGTGTGTTTGTCAGGATTTATAATATCTAATATAGTTTTTTACATGTCTATTTTTTTTTACCTCACCAATTTGCAGCACATACCTCAAAGGATTGTACCCTATTTCGACGATCTACAAAATTTAGACTTTAAATTACGTAATGCTCGAGGGGTTACATGGGATGTTACTGTTTATGTCTAAGGAGATAAGGTATCTCTTGCAACTGAAGTTTTTATTCGATGTGTTTGATACTAATTTTTTATTTAGATTTTTTTATTGATCTCTTTATTCTCATTCATTGCTGGAATCCAGATGATACCTTATCATTTTTTGTGTCTTTGATAAATATTTTTTTTCCAAATTCAGGCTCGGATTGGAAATGGATGGAACAGTTTAGAAAGTGATAATTTCATTACCGATTATTGTGAGGTTGTTTTTTTGAACAATGAACCAAACATATTTGATGTGATAATTTTCGATGTTAATGGTTTTGCAAGTATCCGTCACTGCGGATTTAATCCAGATATGCCTCTCTATGACCCTTACTTTGAAGTGAAGATTACCAAGACGCAGATCGAACGCGGATGAATTGTAAGTCTTATTTTATAAAAACAATCTACCATGCATTCATTATTTTTTTAATCGGAATATGACCTCTCCGCATTTCTAATTATACTTTTTGCTAGAATATTCCCAAATCATTCTGGAGTGATTTCATTGTAACGGATGGTCTTGATAATCTCAAAAAGGCGACAATTAGGTACCGTGACAGACGGTGGAATGTTGATATCGTTACGCATTCCGATGGTCGTCGCTTTTTTCAGAATGGTTGCAAGTATTTTATTGAACATTTGATGTTGCCGTTGGATTCGAGGATCAAATTTAGTCTTCAAAGTGTTCCAGGGTTGGTGTTCAGACTAATCGCCGTTGGTTAATGTATATGCATCGCATAGTTTTATATTTTTTTTCCAACATTATTCCTATGACTATGCCATGTTTTCTTCAACTATATAACCTTCCTAATGACAATAATAATTTCCACTGTGGACCCTATTTTATTATTGTACATCTGCTAATTTGTTTTATATGTTATGGTTAATTTCTTTATTTTTTAATTTCATTATACAACATTCCAACACTGCAAATAGTTATAGGAAATGAACACATTTCCAGTTTTTGTTCAATCAACTCAAATCATGTATATTCTCACCTATCATTACTTTCAGATTATTAAAATTGCAATATAATTCGTGACAACACCATGAGATTGAAATTATTCCAAACTCAAAACAGACAATGAATTATCATGTTGTACAATAAGGTTGTATTGTATATATTATCCATCCCAATGATATTCATTACTTATGTGTAATATTTTATATTTTTAAATAAATTAACAATTCATATTTAATATATATCAATGAGTTTTTAAGATGATACATAAAATCTGGAGTTGAATATATCCTACAAAAAATAATTAGAAGGTCACCGGATTACACGGTAAATAAAAACTATATTTTAAGAAACAACATAAATCAAGACACTTCAATACATGGTAAATAGACCACTTTAAGTTTGATTATCTCTAATCAGACGTGTACTATGCAATACATATATTAGTTGATCAATCAAAATAACCATTCAATAAATATGGATTACAATAAATCACTTAGATTAGTCAACAATATATAACTAGATTATGGACGAGCATAATTGCGAAGTTTACATTTCCTTTTAGGTTTAATCTTTTCCTAAACAAGTTTTGTATATTATGTATAAATAATAAATTATATTGTCAACATTTCCATTTTGGATATCAAACTAACCATTCAATAAATATGGATTACAATAAATCACTTATATTACTCAACAATATATAACTAAATTATGGACAATCATAACTGCGAAGTTTACATTTCCTTTTAGGTTTAATCCTTTCCTAAACAAATTTTGTATATTATGTATTTATATTGTCAACCTTTCCATTGTGGATATCGAATCCCATTTAACTTCAATATCTATAGGAGGTCTATAGCCTAATAAAAATATATTAATTTTTTTATCTGTATTTTAGTATCAACATTAGGTCTACTAAAAATATATTAGTTTTATCAGAGGACATGCAGAGAAAAAATTCTATCTAGAGTTGATAAAATATATACAAGGTTTTATTGTATAGAATATATACAAGGTTGTATTGTATCTAAAAACTATATTTTATGAAACAACATAAATCAAGACACTTCAATACATGGTAAATAGATCACTTCATGGTAAATAGATCACTTTAAGGTTGATTTTCTCTAATCAACCCTGATACATATATTAGGATATAATGTTTATTGTTTAATCAATCCTTCAGAAAAATTAGATGACCAATCAAACTAACCATTCAATTAATATGGATTATAAGAAATCACTTAAATTACTCAACGATATAAAAGTAATTTGTAGAGAAGCATAACTTAGAAGTTTACATTTCCTTTTTGGTTTAATCTTTTCCTAAACAATAATTATATTGTATAAATAATAAATTATATTGTCAACCTTTCACTTTTGGATACTTTACCCCAATTTATTTCAATATTGATCGCAGGTCTATAGCCCATTAAAAAACTTCTATATAAATACATCATGGTTGTATGGAATACACAACATTCCCACTTATTCTTACCATTATCTTTAATATAATCGGCCTTTTTTTTTAAAAAATGTCTTCCTCAACCAACTTCATTGCTAACATCAACCCTTCCAAAGAAACAGGGAAGCTTCGTGTTCGAATAGTTCGTTCGTGGTTGAATTATTACAGTACCAATCCTGATAAAGTTTTCAGCATGGAACTCGTGTTGGAAGATGAAAATGTTGTATTGCCAGTTCATAATCTCGATTTTTTCCAATTAAGATTTTATTATGTTAACATACAGATTTATTAATATAATTTTTTTCCAGGGTGGAAAAATACAAGCTAGCGTTAGAAACTATTTACTTCCAAAGTACGAACATAGAGTGAAGGAGGGTTCGTTCTATTTGGTCAGTAACTTTGAAATCAGTCAGAACGAGGGCGATTATCAGCCTACAACACATACGTATCGTATAGCTTTTCACAATCACACTGCACTGTGCCCTTTGAGCAGTCCACTATCCATACCTATGTATGGATTTAGGTTAGTTGAGATAAACAATATCCTATCCGGTGAGATCAGCGAAAGACTTTTAGTAGGTACGATATATCTTTTTTTTATATATTCTTACACATAACTGCGAACTTTATAATTATTTTTCATTGCCTATAAAATTGGTATCCACTATAATAATATTATAATATTGAAATATGCAGATGTGATTGGTGAGGTGGTAGCCTCTGAGAACATTGTTCCAGTTGCGAAATCGGGAAATAAAAGGTGCACCGTCAAACTACAGGACTCCATATAAGATTTTTTTTATCCAATGTGTTTTTTTTTATGAATAGCAAATATATAGTTATGGAACAAATAAAGTTTGTAACACGATGATTAATGTTTTACGGTGCTATATCTAATCAATCATTCGTTAGCTCATAAAATGATCCATCTCTCTAAATTTAGTCACTTCAATGTTCAATGTTCAGTTACGTCTCATTTTATTTCTTTAAACGTTTTTTTTTTTGTAAATGCATCTTAGTTCCTTTTCACAGTTCACTACTAAACTATATAACCTTTTTTTTATATATATAGTGGTGAGACGATTGAATGTACTTTCTGGAATAAGTTTGCCATTCAAATGACTGATTATTGGAAAAGCCATTCCGGAGGTCCGGTTGTTATTATTTTACAGTTTGCAATGATCAAAAACTATAAAGGTTTGTTTTAATTTCTATTACTTATCGAGTTAAAATTTGTTTCTTTATGTATACCTGTATTTCTTCACATTGCATTCACATTATGTGGAGAAACACGATCTGACACATAAATATTTTAGACTAAACACTCACATTACTAAAAAATACTTTTATTTTTCATTCATCAGGTGTAAAAAATATACAAAATTCGATGTATCCGAGCCGATTGTTTATTAACGAGGATCTTCCGGAATTTCTTTCGTTTAATGCTAAGTAAGTTATTTGATATAAAAGATTATTTTCTTTTTTTTTTCCAAGATAATTATGTGTACCCTATGTACTGGCCTGTTCCACAGATTTGTATCACAACACTTCAAATCAAATTCATAAGTTTGTTTTTGGTTGTAGGATCCAAGTCTCAGGCCGTGAAATATCGGCAAAGAGCTTTTCAACTGTGCAGTCGAATGGTGCTTCTGGAACTGTTGAAGATTTCAGCTCATCCATTGAGTTCAAACAAATCGATGAATTGGATTCCATATCAGAGGTATTATTGTACAGTTTACAAGTGATCAAATACATAATATATATGTCTGTTTTGATTAAATATTAAATATTAAAAATAATGTTAATTGGCCGATTATTTAATGTATTGTAGGAGGGATTTTTTTATTATTTTTGGCACTATACTGAACATTCAAACGGCCTACAATTGGTATTATATGGCCTGCTCTAAACATTCTACTAAAGTTGATGAGACTAAGGGTTCAAAGTGTCGAAAATGTCACAAAGTTTCTGAATCTACGGCTCCAAAGTAATTAAGCTTTTGATAAATTTGATCATATGATAACGTTTCATTCTATTTTAATATTTGTTTTCCGATAAGTTTCATAAACCATATTTGCAATATTCCATTACTGATATAAGTTAATTGTACGAATTGAAGATGAGTCTGGAGTTGGATCGTTTGTTTTGTTTAATCCCCAAGTCGAGCATTTTTTGGGCAAATCGGCAGCCGAGCTGAAGACATATCTTGAATTCGTTTTATATCTTTACATATATGCATTTGTCGATGATATATACATATATATTTGTACATATGGATAACTTTAAAATACTATCTACTAATGTAATAAATAATATTATATTTATCAGTTATTCCATTTGTTCTCATGTAATTTTTTCATGTTTGATTCACAACAGGAGGACGATTTTGATTCGTTTCCCGATGAACTCGACCAATTAGTTAGTCAACAATTTTTGTTCAAGATTGAGATACAAAGTTTTAATCTCAGTCAGCGATCGAGAATTTACACCGTCGCTAAGATTACTGATAATCCTAATATCATCAGTAAATTTATTGGGAAAGAAATATCCAAAAAGGTCATAATTCAAACTTCGGAATATCGAGCCATTTATGTGAATCTTTAGTTGCATGGATTATTTCTTGATGCAGCTATTTGTCATTATTTTCAAATTTCTGAATTATATATTTTGTAGTCTGCTGCAAATGATGGACAGTGCAGCATTTTGACGGAAGCATCGAACGTAACTAAAGAATCATTTTTGGTGAGAATTGTTCTTCTTTTGTTATTCTGAATATAATAAGTCAATCGTTTAAATTTTACATGAGGGGATTTAATGTGTTTTTTTCATTGTGTCAGACGAGTATGTCTTCTATTGGTGAAAGTTCCAGTCCAGGGGATTTTCAATACACCTAAGAACAAACGTGCGGCTGAGAATTATATTGATGTTGATGCTGTTGAATTTGATTCTCAGCAATCGGCTACGTCAAAGAATGTTCACGTCAAGAAGGAAAAAATTGAGTAGCGAAACAAAGATAGTTTTGATGGATTTGGGTATCTGTTTTTTTAAGATTAATTACTGAATAATTTTGAAATATTGGAGTTTATAAATAAAGATCTAATGTCCATTTTTTGGTCAAATAGATCAGTAAGTGTAATAAAATGCAGGAACAATTCGATCCTTATTTTCAGGTGTATCACAGTATATTTATGGGTACCACATTTGTTCTCTATACATTTTATTAGTTTCGAAATGATTTCTTCACCATTAAATGTTAGTTCATGATGTTCAAAAACACAGTTCTTCTATTCAATACTGCGTTTTCTAATTTCATTTCTGAAAGATGATTAAGTATTTTGTACATACACTAAATTTAATAATCTAATTTATTTTAATATTAACATCTTTTTCTAAAAATATTATTTGTTTATGTTTATATATATATATATATATATATATATTTATACATATAAATATTTAGTTATATATTAATAAATAAAGATATTCTGATCTAACCTGATATTCTTTATAGAATATCAAGAATAATTGTTTATTCCATTATTAATTAGAGAATTATTCATTTTGCTATATAATATATAAGTCTGAATGGTCAATACTGTCTTCAAGCAATCCCCATTTATATTTAGTAATATTTTAACAACATCCCCACCGATATTTATTTATTTATTGATATAATAATGCTCTGCAACCCTTACAATTAGGGTTTCAAAGTTATACAGCCGCCGTTTTATTAATTTATAACATCTCCACCACTCCTCCTCTCCATTTTAACTCGGCGACTTTAAGATAAATCAATCCGAAAAGATGAGCTCTAGGAGGGTGCCCACGTTTATGCGGATATTCATACACCAAGATTGCGAGGCATCGGTAAAATGCTATTCGTTTACTGCTTTCATCCCAACTCATATTTCATCTAGCAGATACATAATTGTTGCAGATCGTATAATTTTTTAAAAAAATTACGTGATGATAGTTGGTTTATATGTCAGATTACTGAACATTATTCTGTTGTCAATATGTTCTTAGATTCAATTAAAATTTATGGTTAATTCTTCTTAACATTATTATGTTGTGGCTTAGTTCATATATTCAATAAAATTTTATTGTAATTTCTTTCAGTAAATAATCTGAATATATATTTCAGAATAAAATCTCCAACCTTGCTTCCCATTTTTTTGATGAGCACGATCAACTATCGGTTTGGACTTTGAGGAATATTCGAGGAAGCTGTTGGCCTATACAACTACAACGACGTGATAGAACTATTAGTTTTTTTTACCAATATTCTGTTTATCATACCGATAGTTGTCTATGATTATTGAAAGTTTATTTCTTTGATAACATTATTCTGAAATGTTATAAACTTCAGTATTAATTTATTTACTCAAGCAGATACATTTTGGCAATGGTTGGCGCGCTTTTACAAATGATAATAACATACAAGAACGTGCGATGTTGCTAATGTAGAACCCATGATCTTTGATGTAACAATATTTGATACACGAAGTGTCGAGATGATGCAACTTGCTGGAATCTCAACTGTTAATGATGGATATAATCCTCCGAGTTTTCGAGTCACGATAACGAGAACCAACTTCGAACGCGACCATATTGTGAGTATTAAATATATATTAATTCAACTCATTATCTGAGATTTTGTTGTGTTGAGACCATATAATTCTATCTGCATTGTTTTATTGATTAGATTATTAATTCGCAATTCTGGAAGTCGTTCACAGTAACTTCAAATCGGCATGCCCAGACACAAGCTACCATTAGACATGTAATTTTACGTTGGGTTGTAAAGATTAAAGAAAATACCGATCGACGTTATATGCATTCTGGGTGCACGGATTTCCTTGGACACTTTTCTCTACAAGTTGATGACACGATTGAGTTCAGACTTCTTCAAGTACCTAGATTAGTCATGGAGCTTTGTTTGGTTGAGCAGTAGATTTAGTAGAATGTTCCTATTAAAAATAATAAAAATTTCACCATCCTTTTTGTCATGTTATCATTCTGTGTTTTCAGATCACGTGTTTCGATCACCACTTCAATTGTATTTCGTTTTTTTTTTTTTTTCGGAACTTAATAGATGATATATCTGAAGACCTGTTTTTCATTATCTGTGTTTATATTTCATTTTTTTTAAATAATTTAATGTTCTGTTGTTAATATCAGACATTTATTATATATTCAGCAAATCGAGAGAATCATATAGATAATATTATATACGAAACAAAATATTAACAAATGATCTACGCAATATTAGTAAAAAAAATTTCAAAGTTAGAAATCAAGATTTTAGATATTTATAGTACTAAATATTTATTAATCATATCCCAAATATATATATTTACTGTTATATATCTAATCATATCAATAAATATCAAACAAGCATAACTCCTATATATATACAGATCGTACAAAAGAAACAGACATCACTAATAGTTAACTAAAATTTCGTTGTTTATGATTTCACGTTACTTTAATATTTGATTAACACTAATCTATCACTCCGATATTGTATATCCAGACATTTGACCAGTACAATATTTGGCAAAGATTTTTACCTTATCAAGGTAATTAATGTCTATTTTATATATACATAATAATCGTATTAGTCAAACAAAAACTGCGAATTAAAAAACAGATACAGTAGTGGTTGCGAAAATTGCAAGGTATTTTTTCATAGAAATTTCATTTCTTTTGTTCATATTTTTTAAAAGATTTAGCAATTATTTCATTATTTTTTGAACGTTAGAGAATTTATTCATTATTTAACAATGCTTTCGCTTAATTTACTTAATGTGAATCCATTTTACTGTTTTAGGTTACTCATTCGGTTTTACTTTTTTTTTTTAAGAAAATAACTGCATGGTGGGGTGTTGAAATCTGATAACATATTGAACACTGAAATAACGGAACAAGATCCAAAATATAACCGTATGCTAAGGAAGTTCATTTTGAACAAGAAACGATAAAAAGGTATTACTAATTGATATTTTTTTGTTGTTATATGATAAAATTATATTCTATTCATTGTTTACGATGTTTACACAATTGATTTCATTACTACAATTTCTCAATAGATCAACCAACTGCAGATACTTCGGATTTAGTATATGCCAACACCGCTTCATTAGGTAAAATTATATTAAAAGTAATATATGAATTACTCTCACTTCGTTGTATAAACCAGAGTTAGATTTTATTTTGTTTTGCGTTCGTATAACGAAACTTATAAAACTTGATAATATTTCAATAAACTTTCGAAGTATGACAACAAGCTAAGAAAAAAAAAAGCTTCAAATGATTTTGGTTAATCCAATCACATTATCCGTATAAAACGGCTATTTATTTTTGTATTTTTTGAATTATTCATTGCGATGATTTTTAATGCAACAATATATATGTACAGTTGTTGCCAATTCAAATCCCATTGATTCATGTAGTATAGCAAGCAACGCGAGAAAAATCCGAATGACTATTATATCGAACAAACGGAATTCCGGATCACAAGGTATACATTCATATATCATGATTTTTTTTTTCATTTCCAGGAGATTTTTTTTTAACGAAATCTAATATTAATATTTACGCACATAATCTATCGAGTCTTTAAATTCTTTATGTTGCATATGATTTCTTATATTTTGTATTATGTTAACAGGCCTTATGTTTAATAAAGAAAATAATAAAAAGGCAAATAATGAACCTTTTCCCCGAATACCGCTATCATATACTCAACAATCCCAAACAACAGGTTTTGAAACATAATAATTCGTATAAAATCTATTTGCAATCTTATGATTATAAAATTTGTATTGAAATGTATAATATATTTGACATTATATGTACACTTTTATATTTATTATTCTTGGCTCATAGGAATCGCTACTCAACATGTCTTTCATCAATTATCTGTACCTGAGCAAACTCAATGTGAGTTCTTCTTTTTTTTATTACTATAAAAAAACAATATCAGTTTATATATTTATTTACAAAACTACAAATAGCGTCCCAAACAATTAAGAACATGAATTTGCCACTACTTATGAAATATTTAGTTAATGCAAACCTCATGTTCATATGTTCATGAGGGATTGATGAGGTAATTTAAATCTTTATACAACAAAATATATAGGATCTTAACACATATATAATTTCAATAAATATTTCTACCAAAGTAATATGAATTTATATTGAACAAAATCATTCTGCATACTTATTATTTTTCTATGTGGCACTCATGATTAGTTGATTGTTGTGTCTTTCTTATTGTAGCATCAAAGAACAAGGAATTCCGAAATCCATTATCGGATGTAACTAATGGTAAGATCAAAGATAACACAAATTTTCGATGACAAGAATTAGATGTGTATTACGATGTATAAATAAATAAATCTTTCAAACTTACAAAAATGTGTATATAT
>BMAC01000019.1:1851702-1878217 GCA_014905375.1 Phtheirospermum japonicum
TATATATATATATTCTTGTTATTTTTAATATTAATTAGAATATCTATCCTAATTATATTAAATAAATTTCTATATAATTGAAAAAAGAAAAATAATCCTATGTGACTTTTTTTTTCTCTCTTACATGATTTTTTTATTGTTTCACTATCTAGCATGGATTGCAGGTCTACAATTTCATGTGAAGATAACTTTTTTCTCCACACAATGAGCAAATGATAGTGTAAGTATTAATAAAATATAAATATTACAATGATGTTGAAGCGATTAGTATGTAAAATATAAATGCATACCTAACAGAATAAACGATTTTGAACTTCAATCGAGATTAAGTATGACACAAATGCTTTCAGAATTTTTGTGTTTAGCAACATTTACTTTCAGAGGCGGTATTCCCCTTTTCTTTTTTTCGAATTAGTTGATCTTTTTCCAAATTTATTGTAATGGATGTCATAGTGTCCATTACACTTAGTATTGGGTTTGCACTTGTATTGTTTACGCAGTTTTTGAAATAATAACAAAATACATTATTTTATGAGATCAATTCAAATAAAAAAGTGTTGAATCGTAATAATGTTTTATAAACAACATGTTGAAAGCCAATAAAAATAATATGAAGTTAAATTGTATTGTGAATTTTTGTATAATTTAATTAAATAAAGTGATCAAWTTATTTTTTAGAAAACATGACAAATTTGATATTGTTGGACTCGAAATGAAAAAAATAACGAAAATACGTTAAAAACTCAAAATAAAAATCAAAATAACATATTAGTGATTATATATATATATATATATATATATATATATATGCATGTAATATTAATTTTTATTATTTTTAATGTTAAGAAGATTCCTACATAATTAAAAGAGGAAACTAATTCTAAATGGCTTTTTAATTAAAAATAAAATAAATCATAATTAAATAAATAAAGTATCTAACATATGTTAAGAAAATTCCTACATAACTATGTGTTGAACTACATGACATTTACGTGGCATTTTTTCTTTTTTCCAATCTCTGTTTATATATATATATATAGATTAGTATTATTAAGAGAAAACACATTTGAAAAAAAAGTATAAATGGAATGGATTCATGCAAATAATATGCCATATCTATGCTAGGAATGTGGCGTTTTTGCCATTTTCATATTCATTCCAAAAAAAAAAAAACGCGTATGTTATTGCGAAATCATGTGTGGATTTAATTTTGAGATTAATCAATTTTTGGTGATCACACGTTTGAAATTGAAAATGAAGGTCAACCCGTATAAATTATTTAATTGCATGGCGGATTTTTAGGGAAGAACTGAATCAGTTACGATTTGTCTACAATTAATCATTCGGTTTAAAAATGAAGTTCAACACATAGCAGACCAACTAGAAACCTTTCTCTTATTCCAGTTAACAAATAGAAATAAGGGCTTTTTTACTGATAAATATGTACTTGTTATATATTATATGATTATACAATACTTAATCAACTTTTATGAAACATAATAATTATTATATATATTCAAATTCTTTTTTATAAACTTAACTAAATAAATACAACAACTTGTATTTAAATTAAAATAATTATTAAATAAGTTAAAATAAAAAAAAAGTAATGAAGATCATATATATTATAAGAAAATGTAAATTCCCAAGATATTCTAAACTTTATTAAATTATGAATTCTAATTAAATTCTGAGAAATTCTTTAATATTTAAAAAAATCAAGAAACATTATAAAATAATAACATAAATCATAAAAAATGAAGTACGTTAATATAAGAAATATATTTCAATTAAAAGTAATTATTAAATAAGTTATTAATAAAAAATCACAAAGATGTTAATTGTGTAAATAATATAAAATAAATAGTTTTTTAGAAAAACGGGATAGAAATATAAATAATTAAATTCTAAATAATCATTTACTAAATAAATAAAAAACACTCAAAATTTTAGATGAGAAAATGAATCAGAAAGTAAATCTACTCAGATAAATATAAAATATAGGTTTTAATTCTAAATTTCTTAAATGAAAGAAAATAAGCAAAACATAGAAATATTATAATATATACAAATTTGAAAGTACATTGAAAAAAGATAAGAATATAATAATTAATATATAAGTTCTAAATGATTTTGAAAAATGAACAAAATAGAAATATTACAATATAATGTGATATAAATTTGAAAGTAGTTTGAAATAAAATAAAAACATATAAAGTTATTTTTAAGTTTAAATGATTTCTAAACATTTATTTTAAGGAATATATACAAAAATAAAATTAGAAATATTATAAAATAGTATACTAATCAACAATAGTTATACAGTAATTTAAATAAATATATAAAAGTTAATACTAAATAATTTATTATCTATTAAAAATTGATAATACAATAATAAATATATCTGAAAAGTTGACTGATTTGCAGCCCAGAAGGTGATGTGATGCGGGCTTTCTCAATTTCTTTTCAGGCTCAACGCAGCACTGAAGCTGAAGCCCTGCGTTGGCATTTGGATTGGATCTCCTAGAAGAATTTTTGGCCCAATTCTGGTGGGTTTAACTGGATGCACAGGCGCTGCTATTACTCATTCAAAAACTGGATCAGCAAGGTCATTGGACCTTACATCATGCTTTGATGAAGATTCGGAAATTCTTTTTGGGCCGCAAAGTTCATTTTACACATATATTTCGGGAAGGTAATAAATCGGCCGATTATCTCGCCGATTTAGGATGCTGGGAGCAGCGAAATGTCGTATACACCTATGATACGTTACCGAAAAATTGTAAAAGTCTTTTAGGATGAATCCCCCTGGTATTCCGTCCTTTCGTATGAAATAATTGTAGTTTGTCAATCTATAATTTTCTAATGTTTGAATTGTCTTTCTTAGATTATACAGGTCGTTACGGGTTCTGGTACTTTTCCTCTCTAGAAAGTACCGTAATTTTTACTTTGTAAACTTGACGTTCGTTAACACGTCACATTAATAAAATTCGACCCCTCGGGTGTTTAAAATATATATATATATATAAAGTTATAACATATATAATATAAATCTTAAAGAAATTTGAAATCAGATATTAATATATTTAATCAAAGTTACTAAGTAATTATCTCTTAAATTTTAAATATAGAAAATATTTGAGGACGTTGTATCACAAAATTAACTGAAGATTTTTATAATCTATTTAATTAAAATTAATAATTAACTAACTCGGAAAAACCAATGAATAATAGAGTTAATCATCAAGTCATCGAGTTAATTGACGAATTAGATAGAATTACTGTTAGATCATTTCAATTTTTATATAGTGGAATGGATCAATAGCTTGAAATACATGGGGTATGGTACATTGAAAGTACAACTTTCTTTCTTTATATATATACGTAATAAAATTATTATCAAAAAAATAATTAAAATGTTAATTATATTTCAAAAAGAAAAAAAAAATGTTGTTCACTTTAAATTTTGAATTTTTTTATACTACATTAGTTGTTTTTTTTATAATGATATTATTGTGGTCGCAACAAAGAATTTTTAACCCTTTATGCTCTTAGCTAACAATATTGTGAAATAAAGATGACTTGTGAATTGTACGCGAGTTTCATAATGACACTTTTGAAAGATTTGTGATAGCTATAAAAATAAAATAAAAGATTTTAAAATATGATTGTATTTTAAACTTATGCGGCGTCTCGTTCCAATATAAAAATCGTTCAAGTTGTGGTATATTTCTATTTACATTACATCATTCTCACAATAAATAATGTTCTAGTGCATTTATATATGCAATCAACGGGATTAATTGTTAAATATAGCTAATTACCCTTAATGTGACATTCAAACCCAAATAACACCGAAATTATGAAAATATTAAGCACCCCTTGAGGGATATCAAATATATATTTTATAAGGCTATCATATTCATTCGAGAGATGGAAATATAATTAAGACCGAAATTTTTGTAAATTCCAGAATTATGAGGATTATTGTAAATTCTTGTAAATTTCGAAATTCTTAACTACTCCAAAAATATAATTAAGATCGAAATACTATGTCGTTTTAAGAATATAAATGCAGTTTAACCTTATGAGGATTATAATTTTTTTATTTTATGAATTAGTATATGAATATTTTAATTTAAGTATATAAGTTATTAATATGAGAAATAATTACGAAATAAATATGTGAGAATTTTATTCTTACCAGTTATATATTTGATACAATAATTAATTATGTTAAATATTTTTTTTTCATTTATACTTCAATTACCAAATGTTTAGTAATTATGAGGGTGGTGTGATTTGATATGTAATTAGTTGTATAATATATCTTTGAATAACTTAATCATAGTAACGTTATTATGGAGATTTTTAGTTGAAATGAGTTTCATATCTATATATGATTTTTAGTTAAAATCAATTTCATATCTATATTTTTAGTTGAAATCAACTTCATATCTATATATGATTTTTACTTGAAATCAGTTTCATATTTATATATGTATATTGATCTCTGTTCTAAAAATCGCTCTAGGCGCCCGCCTAGGCGCTAGGCGCCACCAATCCACCTACGATTTTCGAAAATCGCCCAAAGAAATCGCTGGTCGCCCCAAGCGCTGCCTAGGCGCCCCAGGCGCCGCCCAGGCGCTCTCGGCGCCCAAGTCGGCGCCTAGGCGCCATACCCGTTTTTTTTTTTTTTTTAAATCTGGCCTAAAACGACGTCATTTTTGGGCCTATTTTTTGATTATTTTGTTTTTGTAATGTATACTATGGTATTGTTATTTGGCAAATGAACTTATGCATCTATGTTGTTTTGGACTTTGAATGGAACAATAGTTTTAAACTTATGAATTGTAACTTGTGATCATTACTTTTAGTTTTGAATTGTCATATATTTTATTGTGTAGCAAGTAATATATTGAACTATTAAATGGTTTGTCTAGGCCCCGCCTAGGCGTCCTAGGCGCTAGGCACTAGCCTGGCGCCTAGCAGCCGTCTAATGATTTTTAGAACACTGATATTGATAATATAAATCTTCAGTTTCATATTTATATATGTATATTGATAATATAAATCTTACTGATTTACACTTAATTTCTTTTTTAAATCATGGTAACATGATCAATTGAGATATTTAGTTAAAATCAGTTTAATATATTTAGCACTCCATATATTTGGGCATGCGTTTTTTCATTTATTCAACTTAATTATATTTTGAATTTTCTTGAATATATAATTAAAAGTTATTAACGAATATCATCTAATTGTGAAAACATAATAATAATTAATAAATAATTATTAGAATATAGTACGATATCGCAATGATTATAAATAGTTTATATCTTTAAAATCAACTTTTAATAAATCTCATGCGACACAGGTAGCGCAACGGCCACATTACACGCCAAGTGTTTCTATTTAATTAATAATAACAAACTGATAAAATTATTAAATTATCCATTGAACAGAAAAAAGTCAGTGAAAATTTTGAGGATGGATTTTAAGCCCAAAGTACATATTGCAAAATCAAGAATTACAAATAAAGCAAAATACTCAATTATTCTAAGGACCATCTAAGTTATTTCCGCGAGTGCTCTCGCATCATCATCATATCATTAAACAGATCTTGATGGTTTATTAATGTTACTATTAATATCTCCTTCATTAACCTTCTTTTTCCTTTTTTTTTTTGCTGCAATAGATTTTGGTTTTGAAAGCAGAGCCTGATCAGTTGGAGTGTGTGTGTTATTAATAAAAAGGCAGAAAGTCAGAGATAAATTATATGTATTAGGATTTTACCTAGATAAGGAGTTGTACCTTACGCTTTTAAACAAAAGTAGACTACATGTTACCCATACTATTTTTTTCATGCCATTCTTTACATTAATTCTCCCAGGTCATTTTTTGATATGCAAACATGCATGTTTCACCATTTCATATTCAAAGGATAGTGAGAGAACAATTGAATATGCAAACAACCAAATTCTTTCTGAAAATGACTGAAAACAAAGAAAATGTTGTTTTCTGAAAAATACCAAATCGACAGGAATGATAATAAAAAAATATTTAAAAAAAGTTTAAATCATAAAGATCTGTTCTATTTCTATGAGTTCCAGATTTTTGGATGATTATTCGACAACTCATAATTTCCAGATCTTTTTGAATTGAAAAAAAAAATAGAACAATTAGGTCGTCGATCATGAAAAAAAAGAATGAACAAAACAATAAATCAATCTTACCAATTACTTTTTATAATTTCCAAGCAAAACTTTAAAAAAAATTGGGATTAACATGACCAGAATGTTTTGAAGAGAAGAAGAAAAAGAAGAAAACGGCGTGTGATTAGCTTCTGCAAAAACGGGGAGGACAATATTAATAAAAATAAAAAAAAAAGTTGTTATTTATACCTGGTCAAAATTTTGGTCTCCTCCCAAAATAGACCCCCTATGAACCACAGGTCGACACGTCATTTTTGAAAAAATTTAATTGGTCTACATCAGCCCCGGAACACTCTCCTTTCGACACCTCAGCATTAATAGTTAACACTATTAACAAAATGGAGGATATATATATAATATATATATAATATATATATATATATATATATATATATATATATATATATGGTAAAATTGCCGAATAATACCGTTAACTTATGAATGGTGGCAACATAATACCATTAAATAAATTTGATGAAAAATAAAAATAAAAATAATAATAATAATAATATTATTATTATTATTATTATTATTATTATATTCAGACAGAACACAGTATAAATTAATACTTTTGTTTTGTTTTTGTCTGCAAATAATGTGGCATTTTGCTATTTTCTTATTTATTTAACAAAAAAAAAAGTATATAATTGTGATGTACTATTTAGCATATTCTGTTTATTTATCATCATCCAGTTATTTAGGATTATGTGCATCCTACTGTAGCTCACCACGTCTAGGGCATCTGAGGTTGATTGTAACGAGTCACCATATTTGTTGCTGCTATGTTATAATTCTGATAATATTAACTCAAAGAACAAATATACAAAAAGATGTCATTTTCATTTCATAGCTTTTGATACTGCAGCTTTCTCAATTTGCATCAATGGATCTTGTTTGTTTCTCAATATGGTATTAGAGCAGGTTGTGAAACTTGTCGTTGATCTCTACCATTCTTTTTACATTTCTGTTTTTAAAACATGGTTGACTATACAGCAGATCAACATGCTGTTGTTTCAAACACTAATGCATAAATCCAATCTCAACCACAACTTATTTCTCTCCAATCTCAACTAATTAGTGTTAAGCTGAATGAATCAAACCATCTCATTTGGAAACAGTAAATCCTTACTGCTATTCGAGGATACGGATTAGAGCATTACATTAATGACTCAATCAATCCTTCGGATCCCTTTATTCCTAGCACCTCTACTAAAACTACAACAACCAATCCATCATATTCAATATGAAGTAGACAAGATCAACTCCTTGCTTCTTGGATCTTGTCATCCTTATCTAAAATCATCCATGTCACCACTGTTAGTTTAACTACATCCCAAGAACTCTGGTTGTGCCTTAAAAGAACATTTGCCAGTCAATATGATGCAAAAATCTTGCAATATAGACTGCAGCTTCAAACCATCAAGAAAGAGAACATGTCTATGAGAGTGTACCTGAACAAAATCAAAATTTGTTGTGATTTACTAGGTTTTGCACGAGAAAGTGTGAGTGAAAGAGATAATCTATTATATGTTCTCTCTGTTCTTCCTAAAGATTACAATCTAGTTCTTATATCTCTGTCTAATGTTCATTCATCAGATCCAGTTTAAACATTTAAACCATGTCTTAGTTTTTTTAGTTCAATGTGTCATGAGTACATTATTTAATAAAAGCATACAAATACGTGTATAATAATTCTTTCACATGTGTGGTTGTAAGTTCATTTTAAAGAATGCAAGTAATATTTTCATGTAAAGAATGTAAAATATAATATTGAATAAGGGTACTAAATCACTTATTTTATTTGAAATCAAATCACAAATTAATTTTTTGTATACGTAATCAATCAGATTATTAATGTTCTAAAATAATATAAATTCTAAATGGAAAGTAAATATAATTGATAATTTAATAGATAGTATCTGTAAAATATAAAATGTTAAGTATTACATTCTAAGTATATTTATATATTTTCCGTATTTATACAAGATTCCTAAAATAAACAATTTAAGGGAAAATTCTCAACTACTCCAAAACATATAAAAATATTCCCTACTAGTTCTACCAAATTTCAAATTCCCAAAAAATCATAATATACCTAGTGTAGACAAAATTACCCTGTGAGATTGATAACTGTATTGCCACGCCAATGAAATTGAATATTATCTGAAAATCTTTCTCTTTTTTGCCAATTACCCGTAACTAAATCAAATTCAAAAATTTCTTATTTCTCCCTCTCGAACAAACCTTTGCAATTCCAAACTGAGTTTCGTGAACCTCCCTCAAAATTGAATCCCTCAACCTACGTAATTTGAAAAAGGAAATGAGAAACCCAAATTGATTCAGATTCTAATCCTCGTCCAAATCAAATCCCCCATCCAGCGGAAATTGAAACTTTGAAGGAGATTTTGAAACTGACCTAATGCAATCTTCGGTCCCAACGAAATTCGTTCCTCTTCTGAATTTGATACTGCAATTTCTCCTATAAATTATCTCTGATAATTTCTCGAGGATGGAGAAGAAGAATATACGTACCAAGTAAGTCCTGAGAATGTTGCTCATTACTAGTTTTTTTCTTTTTTTTTTCAATTAACTTGTAATTGTTTTCTATTGATTTCGGTCCTTGCGTGGGTGTATCTAGGTAATCCAGAATATTTTTTGTGAATAGTGCGTGTGTTATTAACCACAAAATTATTCGACGATTTTTGTGTAAGGTATTTAGTTGTGCAAGATTTTTGAATTTGTGTTTTTGTAGTTCTCAACATCGATGTCATTTTGAGTAAGAATCTCATTATTTAATTAGAAACTACGATGTCAAAAATTTGAATGTTGAATGATTATCTTGGATGTGTAGTTTGCAATATGTCGGTTGTGTAGTGTGGAAAAATTTTTTGGGTTTGTAGTTGGCATAATTACAAACTACTCTCTCACTTCATAATTATAAACTTGTTCTTTCTGTGGAATTCTATGTTATGTATTATACAAGTGAATAAGTAGTTTTGATAATGTAGCTGAGGTACTTAGCTACCGAATTCGTAGTTTGGAATTTTTTGTTCTTAAATGCAAACTGTGATGTTTAAAAATTGCATTTGAATTATTAGTTTGATAAGTACTTTGCAATATTTAGGTGAGGTAATGTGGATAAGTAGTTTGCATAATTATGAACTACTCTATCACTTAGTATTTTTAAACTACTCAGTATTTTGGAAATGTATGTTATGAATTCTGGAATTGAATAACTAGTTTGGAATCTTTAGTTAAGATAGTTTGTAATTGACTCGGTAGTTTGGAATATCTTGTTTAGAACTATGGCTTCAATAAGTAGCATTTTTGGTTGTCCTCGTAGATGTCATTTTGGCTGAAGTTATCAGTTCGTAATTACAACTTACTCCCTTACAAAATTAAAAACTACTCGGTTCATGTTGAGGACTATTTTAGAATTCTCAAGAGTATTTTGGAATTGAACTGGAAGTTTAAATTTGTAGTTTGGAATTCAATATTAAAAAGAAGTTTTTGGAACGGGTTCTTTAATGTAGTCAAAATATTTTTCTTAGATCTTGGATGTAATTCTATCTATTTTAAATTGTCATGTGTGGAAATTTTGGTCCTTTCAAAAGAAAAAAAAAATCGTCAAGTTAATGCCTTAATCTGAATCGGATACTTAATTAACACAATGAGCATCATATTTCACACTATTAAGAAATGTTGTTTGCAAGAAAATATACGACGACACAAGATGTGTACTTTGAGGTGGGAATTGGTAGGGGACATGTGCCTGCAAACACAGTGGAATGTAAAAAGAAATGATGATTATTAATATATGATTACAATGTTTTTTGAAGAATGATCTATATATAATTGTGTGGTATGAACAAGGTTGCATGGAAAGAAACAGAAAGAAAGCTTTTTTTTTTCTTTCCCTCTGGCTTTGTCCTACAGGAAATGGACCCAGTTCTTCACATAGTTATGCATGTTTTGAGCTTTATTACAAGATGGAATAGTCTTAAAGAGAGGGTGGAAAAGTAAAAGCATAAATAAACATAATTTGTTGTTTGGAATTGAATCATTAGTTGGGAATCAATTGAGTAGTTTGGAATATGTTCTCTTGATTTATAGATTGCATAATTAGCATCTGTTGTCTAGCTCCTCGATGTCATTTAAGTTAAAAAAGACATTATCTAATTGTTTAGTTCCTTGTTTGTGTTTAGATTTGTTCCAAATTTACGAGACTCTATATATCCATGTTCCCCTTTGATCCAAAACATAATAATTACTGATTGATTTTGGATGCACGTGTTTATCCGCTGCAATAATAATCTACTCTGAAATAATGTACTTTTTTTAAAATTCAAAACTATCTGTGCAAAAATACAAAACTACTCTTGAATAATCTGTTTCGAATTTACTCCGTAGTTTGGAAAATGGTAGTATGTGATTGTTGAGTCAATATTATTAATAGTGCAGTTTGTTATATATGAACGATGAATTTTCTGTTTCTTTATTTTTCAGGTTTTATGTGATAATTACTCTCCCATTACAAAATTCAAAACTACTTTTTGAAAAAATTAAAACTACTCTATGTAATTTTAAACTTTTTAATATAAAATTTAACTATTTTAAATCATGTTTGGATGTCGCTTCTACAAATTTTCCCATTAAATGGCATATTTTATTTCTCTTGGAATTTATCTGAGTATGCTAATTTTGTTTCCAATTTCGTCGACTGGGAATGACAGTGGTTTGGGCGTCAACCACTGGACATTGTGGGTTTTGGACGTAGCGAATGAGCACTGGAGGTTTTACAATTCGAAGAGGCCCCATAAGAGCACAAAAATATAAGTACCTCGCCGACGCATTGAAACTGGTACATTGTTGTAAATCACTCCTAAATAATAATAAACTTGTTTTAAAGAAGTTGATGATAATTAGAAGTAGGACATTTTTGAAAATCTGCTCCATTAATATACTAATTTTTTTAAAATTCAAAACTACTGATTCAAAAATATAAAACTACTCTTGATTAAATGGCTTGTAACAGAATATTCAGTTTTCAAAGATAAATTAACTGCACAAATTCAAAACTACTTCTGAAACATTAAAGACTACTCTTTTCAATTTTACAAAGATATTCAAAACTACTCTAAAAAATAATAAACTAGTTTTTATAAATTCAAAACTACTGATTCAAAAATATAAAACTACTCCTGATTAAATGACTTGGAACGGAATCTTCAGTTTTGTAAAATAAACTACGTGCACAAATTCAAAACTACTTCTGAAAAAATCAAAACTACTCTTTTTCAATTTTACAAAGAGATTCAGAACTATTCTTAAAAGTAATAAACTAGTTTTATAAAAATCAAAACTACTGATTTCAAAAATATTAAACTACTCTTGAGTAAATAGCTGAGAACAGAATCTTTAGTTTTGTAAAATAAACTAACGTGCAGAAAATCAGAACTACTTCTGAAACATTAAAAACCTCTCTTTTGAATTTTACAAACAAATTCAAATCTTTTCTTAAAAATAATAAACTAATTTTACAAACATCTGAATTAATGAGTCAAAAATATAAAACTACTCTGACTAAATTAGCTTGGAACAAAATCTTCAGTTTTGTAAAATAAACTAACGTGCACAAATTCGGAACTACTTCTGAAACATTCAAAACTACTTCTAAAACATTCAAAACTACTTTGTTCAATTTTAAAAAGTAGTCTGTAAAATTTGAAATCAGTCAAACTGTTATCATTTTCGTGAGTGCAGAAGACGATCATTGATGCTAAGTCCGGGGAAAATGCAAAAGTTAACCTCCAGCTCTCAACGCAACAATGCGAACTACCTCTTATCCTAGTTAATGGGTTACCTTTGCAAGGGCAGACGTAAGAAAATCACAATCTAAATAATTATTAATTGAGATTTTGTAAACTACATTTTTTCGAATGATAAAAAATGTTTGTTTGAATTCTGCAGGAGTAACTGTGCGATGTTCACATGCTACTTCATGAAGCATGTAGTGTTGAACCAAGACTTTCCTGTGAACTTTGACACTTGGTGTCATGAATAGGTTAAAGGCTGAAGTCATTGAATCGATAGTTAGACCTAGTTTGTAATAAAGTTAAGAAGTCCGATATGTCGCCGAATCTGATGTATTGTATCTTTTGTTCTTCCTCGATGAGATTGACTTGTAGGTTGGTATTATTTTAAGCATTGCAAACGATGGTATTTCAGAGGGGATTTTTTGAATGCGTGTACAGTTGATGTAAAGGTTGCAGTTGGAAACATTTCAAAATAATATATTATGTTGCATTGTCATTCAATTTACTATTTTTTCCTCTTGTCGTTCAAAAGCTCTGGTATATTTTGAATTACCTTTTTTTTATTTATGACCAATTGTTACAGTTCCGAAATACCTGAATACTACGTTGCAAACTCTGCCAACATTATAAAATGAGATGAATCTAATTACAAACTACCTTTGTCAAATCTGTCAATTCTTTGAAATGTAATTATGAACTACTCTTTATAATAATTACGAACTACTTTGTTAATTAATTACGAACTGCCATTAATAAATGAGATGAATAGAATTATCAACTACAATGAAAATGTACGAACTATGCTTTTATAAATTACAAACTACCTAATTCATATTGCCAACTCCGCCAACATTATAAAATGAGATGAATATAATTACGAACTACCTTTTTCAAATATGCCAATTTCTTGAAATGTGATTACGAACTACTTTGTTACATAATTATTAACTAATCTGTTAATTATAAAATGAGATGAATAGAATGATCAACTACAATGAAAATTTACGAACTAAACGGTTGAAAATTACAAACTACTTAGATTCAGATTTCGAACTCTACCAACATTATAAAATGAGATGAATATAATTACTAACTACCTTTGTCAAATCTGCCAACTTTATGAAATGTAATTACGAACTACTCTGTTACATAATTATGAACTATCCTGTTAAATAATTACGAGCTACATTGAGATGAATAGGCTTATCAATGACAATGAAGATTTATGAAAAAATTACAACTGCTCACAGTTGAATAACAAACTAGTACTAGATTTTATGAACAAACTATAAAATATGAAGTGTTCACTTAAGTGGTTCGGCACAACTTTTTTTTTTAATGATTCCCAACACGACCACATCTACCACATTTAGTTATTCTACCACATTTAGTTATTCTCGAAATGTGCTCACCTTGTGATAAAATCCTTTTCTTCCTTGGTCTTCCAGGTGGCCGCTTAGTCGTCGGTGGAATGACTGTTCGTGTGTCGTTAAAATTTTATGACTTCCTGAACATTGAAACCAGCTGAATATTATACGATTAACAATGTACGTACGCATCCACGTGGTAAAACTCATCCATGTATGTCGAAATAGGCCTGCCAGTGCGCAAGATGCATGCCAAATCGCGTGAACATGGAAGTTTGCAAATAGGCCTGATCATGTAGTTTGGAGTTTGTTTGTTAGAGCTCTGTTCGACTAATTCAAAACTACTAATAGAATAGTTTGGAATCTGTTTGGGAAAAAAGAGAATTATATTCGAAAAAATTGAGAATTAAAAATACCACTAAAAGACCTTACCAACTACAAACACCCAAATTCAGAGCTAATTCACTAAATAATTGCTAACAAATAAATCAGTCAGATATTAATTGAAATTATGTCAAGACTGGATCACATTACGAGTTATTTCATATCATACGTTTTGTTTATTATGGTAGTTTGAAATAAAAATGTTGAACTACTCCGACATATCGAACAATAATACTAAACTACAATGCCACAAGATTAGTTCTTATTTTCAATACATACCATAATCTCTAGACGGGTGGTTTAGAATCTATTTGTAAAAAAACTGAACTGATTTATAACTCTCTTGACGAGTAGTTTATAATATGTTTGTAAAAAAAATTGAGCTAATTTTCACGGAAAAAAATTCTTGCAAACTATATGTGGCATTCGAAACTAAATGCGTGTTAATGGTTGTATCACTACAAAAAAAATAGCAATTTCCGAGGGATTTTTCCCTCGGTTTTAAGGGAAAATCCCTCGGTTTTGGGAAAATCGAGGGATAAACCGAGGGAATATTTCCCTCGAAAATACCCTCCTCGGAATTTTGTTCCGAAGGAAATATTTCCCTCGAAAATATGAAACCGAGGGAATTCCGAGGGATAGATTCCCTCGGAAAGTTCTCCGTGCAATCCCTCGGAAATCCGAGGGAAATCGGAGGGAATGGTTCCCTGGGATTTTTATATTTCCGAGGGAAACAAACCCTCGGAAATCCGAGGGATCATTTTTCCCTTGGAATTCCGAGGGATTTGTTTCCTTCGGAAATAGGAAATATCCGAGGGAAATTATTCCCTCGGAATTCCGAGGGATTTGTTGCCCCTCGGATTTTTCTATTTCCGAGGGAATATCCCCTCGGTTTTGTTTTTGTTTTTTTTAATATTTTTTACTTTCCGAGGGGTTTTTCCCTCGGATTTAAATTTTTTTTATTAAGTTTTAATTTTTAATTTTAATGCCTGTTCAATTATTAAAATTCCCAAAAATTTGAAAAAAGTAATTAAACCAATCATTATAAAAAATATTTGAAAAGACAAATAAATAAACCAATCATTATAAAAAATATTAATTACATACGTTCGATCGACACAGTAACAAAGTTTATATGAACCGTAAAAATGTTCTATGGATGGGGAGGGGGGTACTGCTGATGGGGAGGGGGCAACTGCTGCTGGACACGAGCATACATCTCAGCCATCTGGGCATCCATGCGCGCCTGAAAGTCCTCCTGATGTCGGCGCTCCTCTGCACGTTGTCGCCTTTCCTCGGCTGCCTCCTCCACACGTTGTCGCCTTTTCTCGGCTGCCTGCTGCTGCAACGCCTCGAGCTGCACCCTCTGAGCCTCGACCTGCGCCTCGAACTCTCTGATCTGACTCCTATCAGCCTGGGAGGAGGTGGAAGAGCCGCCCTTCAAAAAACCCTTCGCAGCAGCCACAATCTTCCCATACGCACCGGTGCCGTAAAGCCGTCCCTTGCTCAACCCGGCGACGCCGAGGAAAACCTGGTGCGGGTCAACCTCGTTACTCTCCTCCTGGGAAGACGCACGTTCCTGTTCCTGGGTCAGATGTCGCTCGTACTCCTCCTGAAATACAACTCGTTATTAAAATTTTACGTTAAAATCAAAGAATAAGTTAAAAATAAGAAAGAGACTCACACTAATAAGACTAGATCTCCTATCGATAAACGCGCCGTCTTTCTTTTGGTGCGTGCGTTTAAAAATATCGTAGCACGTAGCCGGCGAACCCGTCTCCCGCTCCTGTATTCAAATAGAATTTTCAAATAATTAACATTAAAATTAAACAAATAAATATTATATTATTATATTCTAAAATTACTTACTATATCCAAAGCATAGTCGATAGTAGATCTAGCACCCCCCGTGTGCTTCGACATCCCAGTACCCGGCCCAGCAGGCTCGCTCCTCTTGTTTTTGCTGCACTGCTCGGATTTCTTCTTGTTCTCGGGCTTATCCCACTCAACCTTCCAAGCCCTAGTTAAACGGATGATATATAAGATACGATATAAAATATGTGTTATAAATAAAAAATTCTAATTTAATAAGAAAACACATAAAAGAATCGTTTACCTATAGACCTCTGTGGTCAGGCACTCCGGCCGACCACCACCATGGGAGGCAATATGCTGATTATACTCATTAAGCTTCTTCCCGTAAAGGTCCCCGATCATCGAAAAAAATACCTTCCGTATGTCTTTCTCACTATACTGCTCCGGGTCCCAATAACAAATATCCTGCAAAATAAAACAATAATTACAATTTAATTGAAACATATGATTGTGTTTTTACGGTAAATACTAACAAATTTGGACACAAAATAATAATTACCTTAAACATCTCCCACCAGAAGGCCTTAATCTCCTTCGGGACCGCCTTATAGCACCACCCGGCGGGATGGAGCTCCCTCTCAAAGATCAAACGGAGTATAGTGGGCACCTTGCCCCCTGTGCTGTGCAGCATGTATTCAATTGTGTTTTTATTTTTTTCCCTCGGTAAAGTTTAATCATAATGATAATTATAATTTTAAAACCATTGGTTTACTTACTTCGTCCCTGCAATATAAACCTGAGTTATACCCATCTACGGTGGGACCAACTGTCGTCGGGTCCGTGTACCCACATCGGACGGGGTCTGTGATGGTGTATGCGATGTCGGTGTCTGCGTCGGTGTCTGCATCGGGGTCTGCGTCGCCGGATGATCACTACCGAGACCCATGTAGTCGGTGTCGAAATCAGCTAAACAATGAGTCGATCCCATATCTGATCGACCGATGCTACCGGATCCTTGATGCAACGGCATCTGATAAATTTATTAGATAATAATACGAGCATTTTACATAATACCAGTATACAAAAAAAGTAGTTATAAAAAAAGTGTGTTTTACAATAAGAATAAATTACATATATTTCAACCAAACTAATCACTTTCGCTATTAAATGTATCATCAAACTCATCTTTATCCGGATCTTGATCTGTATCTTGATCGGTAAGTAACTCTTCTTCTGTATCATCATTTGTCTCGTTATTACCAAGTTCCTCCACGTAATTATCATTGAGGTCGTGCAACTGAAAATCGACATCGTCGAGTTGAATCGGACTGCATGTATCTATAACTTCCTCTTGAAATGATTCTTCTGGTAGAGACTCGATAAACTCAACCTTTGATCTCGCTTTGATCTTACACGTTGCCCACCAGTCCAATTTGTCTCGTCTCAAGCTTGGGTATGCACAGTAGTATACTTGTACAGCTTGGAAAGCAAGTACAAAAGGTTCATATCGGTTGAACCTACGCTTATGATTGATATCGACAATCTTATAATTTGGATGGACTTTTGTGCCTGCACTTGTTGGATCAAACCATTCGCAATTGAACAATAGTGTGTTTTTCTTCATTCGGCCGGTGTATTCGAGCTGCACAATTTCTATGAGATGACCGTAATAATCATATTCGGTGGCCCCATTAGTTGACCCTTTAATACATACTCCACTGCTCGATGTTGCTTTGTTAGATCCGTGCTCCAATGTGTGAAATCTATAACCATTTATCTTACACCCGGTATACGTTTTCACACATCTTGGTGGACCCTCAGCTAGACTCCTAATGTTCTCGTCGATCACATTGTTCGAACGATCTCTAGCCTATGACATTGACAAATTATTTTTAATTTTGGAAATATATTATATAAATAGATACCATAATTATATGATATGCATCTCGGTATCGAACGTCTTACATAATGTTTGAACCAATTGGCAAATTCATTTTCCAATTGTTCGTTGATCCGATCTTCATTAATGTTTGGGTGGAGACGTTGAATGCTCTTTGTGTAAATACTACATATAACGTTACACAATTGAGGAAAAAAGTATTAGTACATTTATGTATATGTATAAATTAGAATGAGTATTCATACCTAACATATTCTTCGACCTCCACAGAATTTAGCAACACGTATATCCTTGCGGCGTTGTATTCTTTTTCGCTTAGAAATCTTTTTCCCTTTGCACCAAACGTCTCTCCACATTTTTTAAACACGAGGGAATTTCATCGCCGTCATCGACACAATTCTGACCGTCGTCATTTCTAGGCATATTTGTTCTTTTAGATGAAACGTGATCTTCAAAATAGTACGAACTAAAATTTGAAGCCTCGTCGACCAGATATGCGTCTGCTATCGACCCTTCCACACTCGCCTTATTTTTCACGCTGTTCTTTAGTTTGCGAAGATACCTCTTGAACGGGTACATCCATCTATACTGTACTGGGCCAGCAATTCTCGCTTCATACGCAAGATGAACGGGCAGATGCTCCATCGAGTCAAAAAAACTTGGAGGGAAGATCAGCTCCATTTGGCACAATATTAACGGAATGTCACGCTCAAGTCGACTCATATCTTCGGTGCGAATGACTGTTGATGTGAGATCTTTGAAAACAAA
Source organism: Phtheirospermum japonicum (assembly GCA_014905375.1). NCBI lineage: Eukaryota > Viridiplantae > Streptophyta > Magnoliopsida > Lamiales > Orobanchaceae > Phtheirospermum > Phtheirospermum japonicum. The sequence continues at coordinate 1,869,971 of BMAC01000019.1, forward strand.
CTCAATTCGGTTAGAGCCTTCCACACGTTCGGAGGAAGCAGTTCACGAAAGGCTATTGGTATCAACCTCTGCATGAATACATGACAATCATGACTCTTCATCCCGATCAGACGAGATTCCTTCTTGTCGACGCAACGCCCCAAATTTGATGCGTACCCATCTGGAAATCGAAGAGATTTCACCCAATCGCAAACGGCAGCTTTCGACGGCTTGTCAAGTGTGTAACATGCTTTAGGACACTTTCCTGACCCATCTGGCGCCAACTCTGGGCGATTACAATACTCATTCAACTCTTCCCTAGATTTACGCGTGTCCTTGGTCTTCCCTTTGATATTCATCACCGTATTGAAAACATTGTCAAACACATTCTTTTCGATGTGCATAACATCTAAATTGTGACGAATTAGATTTGTCCTCCAATATGGCAGATCCCAGAAAATGCTTCTTTTTCTCCAACCAGACGTTCGGGATATTTGCGCGTTAACTCGTGCTGCATCCAATTCAGTGACTTTTAGAAGCCCCAAGCTTTCTATTTCTGCCAAAACTTCGATCCCTGAGCGCACTTCCGGCGGTGGAGTCTCGACAGATCTTCTTTTTCGAAATCGTCGTTTATCTTTTCGAAAACGGTGATCATGCTCAAGGAATTTTCGGTGATTGTCGAACCACGATTGCTTCCCACTGCACTTAAGAGTGAAGGCGTCCGACCGTTCCATACAGTAAGGACACGCTTTTTGACCGGCCGTACTCCATCCGGACAACATAGAAAACGCAGGGAAATCGCTGATTGTCCACATAAGGGCTGCTCGCAATTGAAAATTTTGTTTCTTAGATATATCGTACGAGGGAGCCCCAACCGTCCACAACTGATTCAATTCATGGATTAGGGTTGCAGAAACACATCAAGTTTGTCTTTTGGATTCTTTGGCCCTGGTACAAGAACGCTCAGGAACATGAACTGTTCTTTCATGCACATCCAAGGAGGCAAGTTGTAGGGTGTGACTATGACGGGCCACGATGAGTATTGTGCTCCAAAACTTCCAAATGGTTGAAAACCATCTGTACAAAGACCCAATCTCACGTTTCGACTTTCGGCCGCAAAGCTTGGATTAGTCTCGTTGAAATGTTTCCAAGCTTCTGAGTCGGATGGGTGGCGCATAACATTGTCTTCAACCACGTGTTCAGCATGCCATCTCATATCTTTCGCTGTGGCATTAGATGCGTACAACCTCTGCAGACGAGGAGTTAATGGAAAATAGTACATCTTCTTGTACGCGACACGAGCCTTCAGTCGTTTGGTTTTTCCATGAGGAACAGGTTTAAACCGAGATTCATTGCAGAATTTGCAACTTGTCAAATCCGAATCGTCTCCCCAGTAGATCATACAATTATTCTTGCAGCAATCTATCTTCTCGACCGGTAATCCCATACCCCTTAACAACTTCTTACTGTGGTAGAAGTTATCGGGTACGAGATTGTCTTTCGGTACAATCTCCTTGATTAATTCACTCAATTGATCATAACACTTTTGAGACATGTGATTCTCTGATTTTCAAATTCATGAGACGGGAAACTAATGACAACTGAGTATGTGCTTCGCACCCCGGATACAATGGCTGATTTCCAGCTTTCAACATGTCGTAAAATTTTTGAGCCTCAGCGTTCGGCGACTCTTCCACATCGGCCACCACGTCAAAATCGGGACCAGCTGCATCTTGAACCATATTAATGTACGCGTTTGATGATTCTTCAGAAGGGATGTAAGAGGGCCCCCGGCATGAAAATCCTGATGATGTCCAGAGGTGGCGATTCGGGTTTCTCCGTGGTAAATCCATCTATAGTAATTCGGCACGAACCCATATTTCGCCAGGTGGTACTTAATCTCATCGACGTCCAGATAGATTCTATTCCTACATCTGCTACGATTACAAGGACATTTCAGTCTCTGTCCGTCCTTGTGAGCGGAATTCGCTTGTGCAAATTTAATAAAACTCTCAAGTCCATCCGTGAATTTTGAGGATAAATAGCCGTCTTCGATTCGCTCGTACATCCAACTACGATCGGAACTCATCCTAACATTGCACGATTGTCAAATTTTTGAGTCTTAAGCGTGTTCTAAAGAAGGTGGCAAAATTTCGGCAGCATTACGAGAAGAATGTGGAATTCGAGTTATAATTGGTAAGGCTTCTATCCCATTCAAGAACGTGACATTTTAATAGTGTGTATCATCTTAACATATGTATTTTTCTTAGATTCAAAATTTCGGCAGCATCTCCCCCCAGTTCTCGTAGTGCACGTATATTTCAGTGCACCCGAGAACAATCAGAGAGATGCAGAAACCGAAATTTCAAAACTAAAGAAAAAAAAACATACACATAAGTTTCCATACTACAAGTCACATTCTCAAATTGTCCAAAAATGGGACAATTCGAAATTTAGTATCAAACTCTATATTTGATACTAAATCTCAAACGGGTCTAAGGAAAAGTGGAATAATTCGAAACTTCGTTTCAAATTTTTCAATATGTTATTAATTCTAAAACAAGTGATTCATATGCATCGCGTCACTTCGCCAAGGTTCCAAATAAGCAATTACCACCGTCACATTTTTCTGAAAATATTTTGAAAACTTAAATAAAATCCCGTGACACCCTATCACGTTTTTAAAAATAAGATTTGAAAACCCGCTATTGGAGGGACAAAACCTCCCGGCCGGCGCCGTCAACCACACGTCAACATCCGACGGTATACAACCAACAACACCAATGACAATATTAAATCAACCAACAACCAGCAACACCAATGACAAAATTATATATAAACAAAATTAAACCCCGGCCGATCACCACGGCCTCCCATGCATGAACAATATATATACAATATAATGGGTGAATAAAACCTAAATTTGAAAGCAAACCCTAATTAATTGATTGATCCTAAATTGAACCCTAATTAATTGATTATTCCTAAATTGAACCCTAATTATGTAATTATTACTAAATTAGCCCCTAATTAATTGCTTGTTCTCAAATTGAACCCTAATTATGTAATTATTACTAAATTAGCCCCTAATTAATTGATTGTTCCTAAATTGAACCCTAATTACGTAATTATTTGTAAATTCAACTCTAATTATGGATTAAACCTAATCCTAAAACTAACCATAATTATAAATTAACCCTAAAGTTAATTCTAAAACTAACCCTAAATTGAACCCTAATTCTAAAATTAACCATAAAACCTAAATTAAAACCCTAATTGAAAATTAAAACCTAAACCCTAATTAGAAATTAAAACCTATATTGAGACCCTAATTGAAAATTAAACCCTAAATTGAACTATAATTACAAATTAAAAATGGAATTAATACATATAAATAATATACAAAAATTAAAAAAAAACTGAAAAAATTTACATTGGCGACGGCTGTAGACGGGCGGCGGGGGGAGCTGCTGCTGGCGGCGCGGCGAGCGGCTGCGGGGGCGGCGAGGCTTCGGGCCTTCGGGCTCTCACGGCTGTGGACAAACGACGGCCGGCGGCGAGCTTGGACGACTGTGGACGAACGGCTGATGGCGGCGAGGCTTCGGGCTCTCAGCGGCTCGAGCGGACAGTTCGGCGGCGGTTCAAGGGCGGCGGCTCAAGGCGCTCGGGCGGTGGACGGCGACGGCGACGGTGGCTCGGACGCGGCGACGGACCGGCTCAAGTCTCTTCTTTCTTTCTCTTTCTTTCTCTTTCTGAAACAACGCAAGTGACAGCGGGCTTGCCCGCTGCTTCTATTAGGTTAACTTTTCAGAGGGAACAATGTCCCTCGGAAAACCGAGGGAGTCGAAATCCCTCGGAATTCCGAGGGATTTTGAATTACCTCGTAAATGTCAAAAAATAAAAAAAATCCAAATAAATAGAAAAAAATAGAAAAAACTAGAAAAAAATAGAGTTTATTTCCGGGTTGCCGAGGCGCATCCCTCCCCGCCCCGTTCGTAATTTCTCGAGTTTTGTTTTTATTTTATACTATTTTTTCCTATTTTTTCAGAATTTTTGGTTTTATTCATATAAAATCGAAAAAAAATATAAACGCGTGCGGACGATCGACGCTCGACGCCCGTGGTACCACGACGCCGAGGCGCACCCCTCCCCACCACGGTCATGAAATGATGGGATTCGTTTTTATTATTTACTAATTTTTCTATTTTCTAGGGGTTTTTTTCAATTTTTTTTTAAATCGAAAAAAAATAGAAAACGCGCAATAAACGATCGACGTACGACCCCCGTGGTTCCACAACGACGAGACGCACACCTCCTCCAATATCTAAAATCACGACGCTACGTCGCTTCACGTTTCCAACCGAAGGAGTTCATCGATCAATCGTATCTTGTTGTTGGTCGAACCCCACGACACGTGAGGGCACACACATGCTCGTTGGTATTTTAAGATCGAATTTGAGGTCAAAACCACCCCACGTGCCTAAGATGATAGGATCGGTTTCATTTTTACAATTTTTCTATTTTTTTCTATTTATTTGGATTTCTTTTTATTTTTTGCCATTTCCGAGGGAATTCAAAATCCCTCGGAATTTCGAGGGATTTTTATAAAAAAAAATCCAAATAAATAGAAAAAAATAGAAAAAACTAGAAAAAAAATAGAGTTTATTTTCGGGTCGCCGAGGCGCACCCCTCCCCGCCCCGGTCGTAATTTCTCGAGTTATGTTACTTTCTTTTAACTATTTTTACTATTTTTTCTATTTTTCCCATTATTCATATAAAATTGAAAAAAAATAGAAAACGCGCACTAAACGATCGACGTCCGACCCCCGTGGTTCCACAACGACGAGACGCACACCTCCTCCAATATCAAAAATCACGACGCTACGTCGCTTGACGTTTCCAACCGAAGGAGTTCATCGATCAATCGTATCTTGTTGTTGGTCGAACCCCACGACACGTGAGGGCACGCACATGCTCGTTGGTATTTTAAGATCGAATTTGGGGTCAAAATCACCCCACGTGCCTAAGATGATAGGATCGGTTTCATTTTTACAATTTTTCTATTTCTTTTCTATTTATTTGGATTTTTTTTATTTTTTGCCATTTCCGAGGGAATTCAAAATCCCTCGGAATTCCGAGGGATTTTGAATTCCCTCGGAAATATCAAAAAATAAAAAAAAATCCAAATAAATAGAAAAAAATAGAAAAAAAAAATAGGGTTTATTTCCGGGTCGCCGAGGCGCACCCCTCCCCGCCCCGGTCGTAATTTCTCGAGTTTTGTTTCTATTTTTTACTATTTTTTCGGATTTTTTTTTAGTTCCATTATAAAGCAAAATCGATCTTTAATAATTTAAGAGGCTAAAATAAGATTTATTTATTTATATACAATATATGCTATTCTGTTTTTTATTTTTTTGGCAATTTGTGATTTTCACATGACTAATAATAATAATTTAACCCTATATAGTTGCAATAATATTGAAGCGAAAATGAAAAAATACAAACTTACGTTGAGTTGATTGATGGAGAAGCAGTTTTGAGGAGCGAGAAGAGTCCAAACTTGTACGGACGGTGAGGAGAAGCATATAAAATTACCATGCCTATTTGTTAAATAACAAAATATAAAAAAATCCAAAAAATAGTAAAAAATAGAAACAAAACCCAAAAAATCACGATCGGGACGGGGAGGGGTGCGCCTAAGCGTCCCAGAAATAAATCCTATTTTTTATTATTTTTTTCTATTTTTTACGATTTTAATTATTTATAATTTTTTTAAAAAAACTAATTACATTTCCGAGGGAATACAATTTCCCTCGGAATAGGTTCCAGGGAATCCGTTATCCCTCGGAATAATTCCGAGGGATATTATATTCCCTCGGAAACTTAATTAATTTTTTTAAAAAAATAATAAATAAAACCGAGGGAATCAAATATCCCTCGGTTTTCCGAGGGACTACTGCCGTCGGAAAACCACCCGTCGGTCATCCCTCGGTTTTTCGTTCGGTAAATATGGCGGGAACATTTGGCACCCTGATTTCCGAGGGAGTTTTCGAGGGAATGTAATTTCCTCGGAAAAAACCGAGGGATTTTTATTTCCCTCGGTTTTCCCTCAGAAATTTCCGAGGGAATTCCGTTCCCTCGGAAAATCCCTCGAAAATTTGCTGTTTTTTTGTAGTGTATGTTCTGGAGCGGAACCTTGATATACACTCAGAGACTTCCAGATGGCCCAGGTTTACAGGCATATATTCGTGTGGCGAATTCTAAAATAGGTATTTTTTGAAACAAACTTTTATGATTTTCAAAGAGGTTGTTATGATCAGATGTAGGATTATTCTCCTCTTGAATGAAATAGGTTGATTCACATCAAATACTACTTAATTAGGATTCAAAGTTTTTGCTTGCTTATGCTTGCTTTCTATACACTTTTGTTTTTTCTGGCTTGATGTTGTGCATTTAGCCGATATAGAACTCGGAATAGAAAAAAGGCATGTGTAACAAAGACAAGAAAGCCAACTTATGTTCATTTACTATTCAGATGTTTATGAAGTGTTCTGCTGTCTTTCCAGGTCGTAAGAAAGGCTTTAACAAAATTATAATAATTCTGGTTTCGATTGGCTTCGTCATTATGTCCATTTGCGCCTATATTTTGTGGAAAAGGATAGCTAACAAGATCTTGACCATGGAGTACTTGCTGGACAAAGGGCTGCCTCCGTTGGTGTTCAAGACGTCGGTTGTGGTGTTGAGTTGCTTGAATAATGTGCTCGGTGGGATGTCGTTTGTGGTGTTGGCGAGGCTGACTGGGTCCCAGAGCAGTGCGGCTAGTCCTGTCGAGGAGGAGGAGAATGGGGGTTGATGCTGCTGCTGCTGAGCAGCCTGCTTCGTCTGCCAAGTGATGTATATATGAACGAGGCGGCTATCTGCTGATGATCCAATGAATAAGGAGTTGTATTGAGGAACAAGATTTTAGACTTGTAAATTAGATTGTGTTTCTTACAATTTGATGGTTGTGATGATATCTTTTTGTTTGTAGGAAATCATGAATCAAAGGCTATCACAAAAGATTGTTAAAATATCTTAATTTCTTTATACCTATTTTTAATTAAAGTATTGTTAAGTAATATTTTTAACYCAAGTTGTTTAAGTATCACAAAATATTGTTAAAGTATTGCAAAAGATTATTAAAGTATCACAAGTTTTTTATACATATTTATACAATAAAGCATAGTTAAGTAACATTTTAAGTCAAGTTATTTGAGTATCACAAAACATTGTTAAAGTATCACATAATATTATTAAAGTATTACAAAAGATTGTTAAAATATCACAAGATTTTATACCTATTTTTAATTAAAGTATAGTTAAGTAATACTTTTTAACTCAAGTTGTTTAAGTGTGACAAAATATTGTTAAAGTTTACAAGTTTTTTTATACATATTTTTACAATAAAACATAGTTAATTAACATTTTTAACTCAAATTATTTGAGTATCACAAAATATTGTTAAAGTATCACAAAAGATTGATAAAGTATCACAAGATATTGTTAAAATATCACAAGTTTTTTATACCTATTTTTAATTAAAGTATAGTTAAGTAATGTTTTTAACTCAAATCGTTCAAGTATCACAAAACATTGTTAAAGTATCACAAGTTTTTTATACAGATTTTTATAATAAAGAATAATTAATTAACGTTTTTAACTTAAGTTATTTGAGTATCACAAAATATTGTTAAAGTATCACAAAAGATTGTTAAAGTATCACAAAATATTGTTAAAATATCACAAGTTTTTTATACCTATTTTTAATTAAATTATAATTAAGTAATGTTTTTAACTCAAGTTTTTCAAGTATCACAAAAACATTGTTAATGTATTACAAAAGATTGTTAAAGTATCACAAACTTTTATACATATTTTTACAATAAAACATGGTTAATTAACATTTTTAACTCAAGTTGTTCAAGTATCACAAAATATTGTTAAAGTATTACAAAAGATTGTTAAAGTATCACAATTTTTTTATACATATTTTTACAATAAAACATGGTTAATTAACATTTTTAACTCAAGTTATTTGAGTATCACAAAACATTGTTAAAGTATCACAAAATATTATTAAAGTATCACAAAAGATTGTTAAAATTTCACAATTTTTTATACCTATTTATGATTAAAGTATAGTTAAGTAATATTTTTAACTCAAGTTGTTTAAGTATCGCAAAATATTGTTAAAGTATTACAAGTTTTTATACATATTCTTACAATAAA
>BMAC01000019.1:1905008-1923349 GCA_014905375.1 Phtheirospermum japonicum
GAACATTTTTCTCGTCCTCTTCCACCTCCTCTTGTTCAAGTGGTAATAATATATATATATATATATATATATATATATATATATATATAATTTAGGAGAGTTTCATTAACAAAATTAACAGTTTTTCAAAAAATAATATAGATATTTTTACTAAATTGTTCTTATTTATTAATTTCGAATGTACCCAAAACATAATAGAATACATGTTAATTTGATATAATACTGAAACAAACTTTAATGCTAACTTGCCTTCGCATGAGAATGAAATAATATGGAATAAAACACACATCAATAGAGCTTTACCCTTATCTTAAGTGAGAGAGAAAAATTATCAAGTAAGATAATGAAATTCCAAAACAAACACGTACAAGTTCACTTGACACCAATACATAGTCCACTAAAAAACTAATTGTGAGGCATTGAAATTAGAAGAGAGGCATCCAATAACATGGATAAATTGACAAAATCTCCACCATCCTGCAAGGATTTAATAAAGTTTATATACACCAATATTTCCAAAACCTATCATTCAATGTTAATTATCAAATTAATATTTTTAAAATAAAGTAGTAGCTCTATCATAGATCCTGATGACAACTATTTGGTGAAGGAAAGTGAAAAAAAGTGTAAGAAATTAGTGAAACCCAATTTCTTAGCGTTGTTTTGAATTATACGACTGGTGAGAATTGAGTAGCTAATAAATTCACGAGTTACAATTAAGGAATCAGAATTAGATGGGATTGTAGCCTAGAAAGAAAATGCAATTCAAATTGTTAAATTACAACTAAGGAATTAAAATTTAGAATTTAGGGTTGAAATATTGAGTGTTGAATCTATGAATTTTGAAAGCTTACCAGTCAATTGTTAAACTTCGTAAACAAGATAGAAATTAGATTGATAATTGGATGAAACTTTTCTTTAGACATCTGTCTTGCCTTCTTCGATTTTTTGGTTTGTCTGCCGTCTTCCTCAAAAGCCTCTTTGTATATCTATTGTTCTTTTGTTTTCAATATTAAGAAAAGTCTAAAAATTACTAGGGGCTTAGCTTATTAAATTAAATATTAAGAAATATTTAAAAATCTAATACAACAATACGGCAAAGTGGAATTGATTGAGCTCAATTAGAATTTAACTAACTATAGTGGGCTCTGCTTTATTAATAAAAAAAATCACCGGCCAACTCATTGTTAATCTAAAATTCAAATGTAAAATATACTAATAATAAACCTTGATTTATCGTGGGCCACCCGGCTAAAGCCCGGGTAAGGCTTGAAGTGCCTCCACCCTTGATCACAAGTATTACATCTGTGGATTGCACGGGAAAATAATTTGAAGGTTTAATTTATCAATTTTCTAATATTATTTTTATGTTAATAATATAATAAATAAGTGGTTACACTAATTTATCTACCTTTCACGTTTCAAATAACATTCATTTTTGGGTTGTGAACCCCAAGAGGTCCTAGAGAAGGGTTCTCGTGCTGCTGTCGGTCGTGTGGCCCCTCTTGGCTGTTCTCGCTGACTTCTTTAAAGGTACGGAAGTGGGCATGTTCGTTTTATGGGCCGAGGGCTCTAAATTCCTGAATATGTGCTAGCACTGGGTAACCCAGTGTGGATAACAGACCCAGTGTTAGCGGTAATACATCAAATCGGGGCTCAATTTCGTTAAAAGTCTACTCGTAGGCCCACACTTGTACATCTCAAGACCAAAATACTTCAAGATCCCTAAAAGAAACATAAAATCCAATATCATAGACCAAAACACGGTAAAATAAGTCGGGGATACATAAATACCAACTAAAATACTACCTAAATGTATATAAAAATCAAGGCAAACGCATACTAATCAATTCTCAACCCGTGTCACATTGTATTCATGTCTAATCAATATTTATTAATTATTATTATATAATTTTATATATTTATGTTTAGATTGAATTTGTTAATACTATCTATTTTCATACTTATATTATTGCAAATAACTCTTAGTTTAATTATATAGAATATTAAAAAAATTAAAAATAAAATTACTTCAACTCTTATTACAAATACAAATTATTTATATTATTTTCATAATTTAATTTTTTTTTTAATTGTCATTATCTTATGCGTGAATTTTCTTTTATTATGATAACTAATTTAAATTATTTTATAATTTCACATGACTTGGAAAAACTAAAAAAGATATCACTTTCTCAATGCGACTCTAATATTTGCAAATTAATTATTAAAATAATTTTATATTCTAATATTTAGTTAGAATTGATTAATAATTTTAATCACATATTTATAAATATTCAAAAAATATTATATTCTCAACTCGTGTTGCATTGTACTAGTATCAAATTAATATTTATTAACTTTTATATAATTTATTATTATATTTAGGTTGAGTTCTCTAATAATATTACATGGTTAGATTATTGAAAATAACTCATATAGAGTATTTAAAAGTCTAAATAAAATAATTTCAACTTTTATTATAAATACAATTATTTAGATTATTTTCATAATTATGTTTTTGGAATATATAATATATATTATATGTGAATTTTCTTTTAATTAAGATAAATAATTTTGGATTTATTTTCTAATTTAATATGACCTATTATGTTTTTTACATCTATAATAGTAAAAGTAAAATATTAAATTAGACAAAATATTATAAAAGAAAAACATGAAAATAGATAAATATTGGGTTCGAATGACACATAAATAATTGAAACACCAAAAATTTTTATTTATTAAACAAAGCGTGGGAAGTCAACCTATATGTGAGCGGAATTATGCATTAATAAGTAGAGTATATATATATATATATATATATATATATATATATATATATATATATATATATGGGAATTTTACATTAAAGTGAATTTATGATAATTCTAACTCTATATGTGAAAAGGTAATTGGATTTCCATACAAAGGTATGGTACAGTGATGGCACCCGTAGAGTTTTCTTATATTGTAATTTTGGAGAGTTTCATTAATAAAACTAACAATTATTCTAAAAAAAATTTAGATATTTTTACTAAATTGTTCTTATATATTAACTTCAGAATATACCCAAACATATTAGAATATACATGTTGATTTAATATAATACTAAAATAAACTTTAATGCTAGCATGCCTTCGCATTAGAAATGACAAACTTAAATCTACGATCAAGTCATCGGATTCATTTTAATCACAAAAGAAAAATAAAAGGCCATATGAATCATTAATTGAACGATATTGAAAAATGCCATTTATTACAATAACTCAATCTGTATTCATCATTTAATCATCTACTTAATTCCATGCCATTTAGTCCAAACATTTGCTGTTAAATCACATATTACATTTTAAATTATTGAGAAAATGACATTAAAATTACCTTTTTGAAAAAATGTTCTAATTTACGTTTGGTTAGTTTTTATTCTATTCATACTATTTTTATTGCCTTTTTTACTTTATGAGTTAAGTTTTAGGACAAAAATACAAAACTCTAGTTAGAAATAATATTACGTTATTTTTGAAAAATTTAAATTGTATTTACAGTAGATAATTATCATGGCTCATTTATTTATGAGCATTTAATTACAACCATCGCATTTTCTCTTTCGTCATTCTCACAAATCACACCCTAACACAGTAGTCGGCGACACGAGAGCAGTGGCGTAGGCGTGAGCAAGGCGGAGTTGACTGGCTCGAATGGGTATCGAGTATTGCTGGGCAGACGCGACCCACTGCTGATTTCTGGATGGCATCTTTGAAGAAAGTGCGAGCAGGCATGGGGTTCCCCACTACCAATGAATTGACGACAACAGTGGTTAAGTATGGCGAGGGATTCAGCCTGACATCGTCGACGGGTAAGCGGTGACTGGCGACTGGCACGTGGCTTCGGGCTTCGAGTTGAGTTCGATTGTCTCGTGGTTTCTAGGTTAGGGTTTTCGAGAATTTATTTTTGAATTCGTAGTATTCATTTTAATTATATATATTGCACGATTGCCCATTTGTGAAATTTTAATTATCAATTATGATTTGATAGTTTCAATATTATACAATTGAAAACTCCATTTCTCTTGTGAAAAAGATAACAAATGCAAGCAATCTTATAATATGTTGGTTGAGTGAGAATTTTCTTGCAAATGATTTTATGTTTTACGATTCATATGCGTATATTTTGTAAAAATTGATGTGGGTTTTGTTTATTTTTAATTATGTTTAGCCTTTTTATGATTCATGTTTTAGTTCAGATTGTTGTGTATCATTCCATATATTGTCAAATTATTACCTTCTCTGCCAAAATTGTTCAAAGTATAAGTTATGTCTTAACATTGAGATAACTCTTGCGTTTTATTTTGCAACTTAGTGCTTATAGGTGCCAAATCCAGATGAAATTCATGCAATGCTAGATTTTTTTTTCCAGGAGAATCGGGCATGCTTGTTGCTTGGAAGATAATGAGTGGAAACTTCTAAAAAGGCTCAGGATTCCAGTTGGAGCTTCATTTCTATTGCTGCATTATTCTTATTACGCATATTCTTTTTGTCATCTAAAAGGGCTTGGTTAAGTTAATTGTACCTAAAAAAATGTGTGTTAGAAACACTCCATCGCATTTTTGTAGTTCTTGGTCGTGCTTTAGTGCGACCATAGAATTACATTATTTTTACACACCTGCATATTTTACACTCAGCCTATCTGTTGAGTACGCCCTGACCTCGCCTGTATATAAAATAAATTATTTATTTTTAGTTGCTAATTATTAAAAAATTAATAATTGTGACTTTTCGATTAGGTCTTGGCAAGAGGGAAATGTTTCATCTTGCAGAGAAAGCCAATGACTTTATTTCTGCCTGTGATAGATTATTTATGTTGATGTTTGGTTAATATATAGTTGACCTGTAAGATTAGTTATGCTGATTTCTGGTTTATGTATAGTAACTTGTAAGATAGTTATGTTGATTTCTGGTTTATGTATAGTTGACTTGTAAGATTATTTATATCGATATTTGGTTTATGTACAATTGATCTGTAATTTAGTATAAGTTTTATTCATACGATTTTACTTGGTTGATTTGTAGTTAATTTTTTATTTATTCTTTATGCACTTTTGTTTTTCAAATAATTTCATAAAATGGTTGTTGTTTGGTTGATTTTGTATTTCTTAGTACTATTGAATTTTGTTCATTTAAAGTTATAAATATAAATCAACAACAAATCAAATAATAAAAAGTCATGGTATAAGATAGATATATGAAAATTAATTAAATATAAATAAACAATCTCTGCAAGAATAAAATTAAAAAAAATGTGTAATGAACAGATTTAATGTTACTTTAATAATTAATTCTCGACGAGTAAAATGAATAAGATATTATAATAGAGTGATTAGGGATGACATCTAAGGACAATTACAATAAAACAAATAATATAGTAGGATATTTGTTCATTCAGGTTTTAAATCAAAAGAAATAAAATAAATAAACTGAGAAATAAAAAATCTTTTTACTCTCAATATTTTTTCATCAACATTGTGATTGTATTGTGATTTGTTTGTTAGAAATAAACTAATTACTACAATTTGAACACAAATATTAAAAAATAATTTCTTTTTTGACATTTCTTTCTTTTTTCCCTTTCTTATGCATTTTCTTTGCTTTAATGATATATCATCTACTCCATAAATAAGCTCTTGAATTGTTTTTTCTGTCCCTTATTTACTATCAATAATTATGTTATTGATGTTTAATATAATGACTATCGATTTTAACACAAATAAACTCCCAATAAATATAAACGTCACTTTTGACCTTTATATTATTATTTGTTTCAACTGTGAAATTAACTTCCAACAAATATAACTCCCAATATAATCAACCTTTTTTTTTTAATTTTCCGTATCTTCTCTTACTTTCCATTTTATAATTGCATGATTAATAAATTGGAGTGATTATGTAAGAGTTACATAATGGAGTATGCCTCTTCTTTTGTTCACGTTTAAATTAGAGCAAAATATTCTAGTCTTATTTTTGGTTAGTTATAAGATATTTAAGGATAGCATGTTGAAAAGTATATTCTCCTAAAACTGAGATTAATTTTATAGTAGCTAGGCATAATAGGTATTTTTTAACTATAGTAATAAAAATGAAATTAGATATCATATATTAGGTATCCATGTCAATAACCCTAAATTATTTACAGTAGCCTTTTTACCGACCGTAGAGAGGTCTTTCTAGCACACGTGCCCAAATAACATTTGTTTGTCCGTCCATCATTTTTTCATATCAGCACAAATTCTAAAATTATTCCCCAACTTGGAGCCTTATATACACTGAAAACTCACCAGATCCTTCGTCAGGTCAGGGATTCCATTAGATATCTGGAATCGGTTATAATCGGCCACTTTTTTTTTTTTTTAAACTGGCATTTTTTTAAATGAATGAAAAAATGAGATAAATAAATAAGAAATTTAAATAAAATTTTAATGATTCAAAAATTTAAGTAAAAGATTTTTAGAATTATTATTTTTTTAAAAAGGACTTAATTTTAATTCTAATATTAGAAATTAAAATTAAAATTCTTAACTTTTAATATTAGAATTAACTTGTCTACGTATCCTCGTTGAATAATCAAAGACAACATAGTTTGATTTTTTTTTAAAAAAAAGGTTTAAAATAATATATTTTTTTATTAAAAAGGATTTAATTTTAATTTTAGTATTAAAATTTCAAATTATAAATTTTAACTCTTAATATTGGAATTAACTTGCCTACGTATCCTCGTTGAGAAACCAAAATCCATGTAGTTCAATTTAATTTATTTTAAGAAAATGAGTTTTAGCAAAACAAGCCCACTTATTAAGCCCTGTGAGCTTGCTTTAAACCATACCGAGCCTTTTTTAACTTTAAAACAAAATATGGTTTGTGAGGATCAACAAAACCTTTAGGTTGCTCAACAAATACTTCTTCACTTAAAACTCCATTAAGAAAAACACTTTTATGTCCATTTGATGTAGAGATATTTTCATATAACATGTTATAGCGAGCAAGAGTCTTACCGATTCAATACAAGCGATTGGAGCAAACGTCTCATCAAAATCAATACCCTCAATCTAAGTGTATCCTTGTTCAGCCAATCGTGCCTTGTTTCTCACAATATTGCCAGCCTCATCCATTTTATTCTTGAAGATCCACTTCGTACCCGTAACATGCGAATTTTCTGGACGAGAAACTAAGTCCCATACATCATTCTAGCGAATTGGTCCAACTCTTCTTGTATGGACTTTATCTAGAATTCATCTTTAAGAGCATCCTCTACACGTTTTGGCCCTTTTTTGGAAAGAAACAAAGATTTTTGAATTTGAGAACAGATAGTAGATAAGCAAACAAACTTTACCGTCTCTCTGAAGTTTATATGTCGCTTTCTTGTACTTCTTTCACCGAGATCTCCAATGATTTGGCCCATAGGATGGTTCCTCTGAATTCTCGAGGGTATATCCCTCTGATGTAAGTCAATCTGACCAGCTGGATCTTCCTCATCGGAATCTGAATCGGATTCTGGAGCATCCTGAGTTGGTGTCAAGTTTGGTGTCATGTCACCAGTACGATCCCCACCTGCATCGTTAGTTTCTACACCTGCAGTTTTATCTACACCAACCGTAATATTTTCTTGAGGATTCTGATCATAAACCAGATCATTATCCTCAGCAGGTCTAACACCATTAATCATATCATTAAACTTGACATTTACTGACTCAATCATGCAACACATTCTAAGATTATACACTCTATATGCATGACTATTTTGAGAATATTTCACGAAAATACATTTATCACTCTTTGAGTCAAGTTTTGCAAGATGATTCCTATTATTTAGCACATAACAAATGCGCCCAAAAATATAAAAATAGCTCAAATTTGGCTTTTTGCCCAACAACAACTCATAGGAAGTAACACATGACCCAGGTCTAAAATACACCCTATTAATTATGTGGCTTGCAGTATTCAATGCTTCCCCCCAAAAATGTTTTGCAATTCCATTTAAAACAAGCATAGTCCTAGTCATTTATGGAAGAGATCTATTTTTGTGTTTGACTATCCCATTTTGTTGGGGGGTGATGGGTGAAGAAAATTCATGGGTTAAACCAACTTTGGAACAATAATTTGAAAAAGACATATTCTCAAACTCTTTTCCATGGTCTGACCTTATTCTACCTATACTCACACCAAAATGAACACTTAACTTTTTTGCAAGTTTTTTAAACGCTTCGAAAGCCTTAGACTTTTCTTTTAAAAATTATAACCATGTAAAATGAGAGAAATCATCTACAATCACAAGTACATACCTCCTACCACCAAGGCTTTCTACTTTAAGTGGACCCATAAGATCCATATGAAGAAGTTCAAAACAGTCTGATGTGGTGAGACTCTGCACACTTGGATGTGACGCCCTGACCTGCTTTCCTTTCTGATATGCCTCGTAAACTGGAATGATTTTAGTATTGAGTTTAGGTAGTCCATTCACAGCTTCCTTCTTGGCCAATCTCTCCAACATATTATAATTGACATGCCCGAGCTTTTGATGCCACACCTCATCATCACTTAGTTGAGATAGTTTGCAGAACACATCACCGTTTATTTGGTAGAAATTGTCCGAAGTCCTCTCACCAGTAATAATACATGCATTGCCCTTGTCATAAAATTTTCACTTTTCATGAGTGAAGTTGACACTGAACCCACCATCACAGAGTTGGCTAGTATTTATCAAGTTCGCAGTTAAGCCTTCAACAAGCAATACATTTTCAAGCTTTGCAATCCCAGGAACATGAAGGGTTCCTTGTCCAATGAATTGGCCATTTTCACCTCCACCATACTTCACCTTTCCTCCTTGAAACTTGACAATATTTGAGAGAAGACCTTCTGAGCCAGTCATATGTTAGAGCATCTGCTGTCTAAGTACCAAGTTTCAGGAATGTGGGATATTAGAGATGAATAGATCATACTGCATTTGATGTTGTTCTTTTTGACCCAGAAAAGTTTGACTCTGGTGTCAGTTTTGGTGTCAAGAACACGAAAACCATCACGGAACTCAACAGTCAACTTTGACCTTTTAAACTGACTTTGCTTACCAACAATATTCCAACAGAATGGTCGAATGTGACCTCGTTCACCACAGTGATAACACACGTATTGTCTTCTTCTCCTATTGTGGCGTTTGTTCGTCTCCAATATTTGGCTTGATTCTGGCATTTGTTGATCATATTTGTATCCAATCCCGTGTTTCTATGAATCTGGGATACTAAATTCAGAAATTTCGTTAAGCTTAGCCTTGCTCTTGTTGAGGTTCGTGAGGTTTTTTTTGGAATAAATTGTGGCACTTTTATTAGAAAAGGAGAAAAGAGTCAAAATACATAGCAAATCAATGAAAAACGAAAACAAAGATGCTAGTGCTTCACAAGGAATTCCCGCTTAAGAGAATTATTTGAAGCTCTACTTATAGGAGTATAATCTGAATCTTCATCAATATACGCCCAAGATTGTTTAGAAGCGACACTCATAAGGTGAAAGACATGAGAGGATTCCGTATCGTCAACAATGAAAGGAGTAGAAGACTCATGTTGTAATTATTTAATTATATCAATTAATTTTCGATCATTGGCAGGTTTACAAAAAAGAGGTGTGTGATGTTGGCTGCCAATATCTGAATCATCCACTATAATGCTTTCTTCACGTGCAAGACAGGCTATTAGAGTATGTTGCACCGAAGGAGAAACCTTGTCCGACGAACCCATGTCCACCTGATAAACATAGTCCGTGCTCGAAGAAATTGTTGAAGTAGGTTCCTCATAAAGCACCAGCTGTCGAGAGGTATCACAAACAATTTCAGTCGGTCTGCAAATGATCGACTTGTTCCCCCTGCAAATCTGCGCAGTTAGTTGCTCACCATTGTCTGAGCCACATTTACATGGCTTAGAAGTGACATGGTAATCCTTTCCTTCCAAAATGGATAAAGTATCAAGAG
Organism: Phtheirospermum japonicum; assembly: GCA_014905375.1. Lineage (NCBI taxonomy): Eukaryota > Viridiplantae > Streptophyta > Magnoliopsida > Lamiales > Orobanchaceae > Phtheirospermum > Phtheirospermum japonicum. The sequence continues at coordinate 1,915,020 of BMAC01000019.1, forward strand.
TAGCGGCGTCTTTAAAAGCCGTGTACACGAGGGCGGGGGATGATGGCTCGGACCTCGAAATAGGCTCCGAGGTAGGAGGTGCCGAAGCGCCCGTGCAGGCTTCAACTTGTAATACTTGAAAGGTGTTATAAGTCGTTAGAGAGGGATTAGTAGGCTCAGAAGTCAAGTGGGAAACTGTACATTTATGGACCTGATGCTCACAAGAATCAGATCATCGACGAGATCGTCTGGTGTTAACTGTATGCCAATTGTCTCTATCGATGTTCTGAGAGACATGAGGTTTATTAGAGGGTCAAGAAGCAACAACATGTCCAACCATTTTGCAGAAAGAACAGAAATCCGGTAGGTTTTAATATACAATGGAAATATACCCGTAATAAACTTTGCGTTCAATCATCACCGTCTCATGCAAGGGGTTATCAAGGTTAACCTCAACAAAAACATGAACGAAATGGCCAATCGTGCCATTAAAACAGCGCTCATCAATTTGTAATGGAGTGCCAATAACCCTAGCGATATTTAGGATAAAAGTGTGGTCCTAATATTCAATAAGCAATTCATAAATACGAATCCAAACCTTTGGTGAGGCCGAAGTAGTTTTGTACAGATTGAAGTCTGGAGTCAAAGGAGAGAGCCGAATAGAGCTAGTGCCGAACTTCCAAGAGGTTTTGGCAAATGTGCGTGCCCTGTCATCGGTAGAGGAAACGAGATGCTGAAGAATCTTTTGCCGAGGGGAACGAGTCTCTAAGGCCTGGTGATCTTCCACGTGGCTTTCACAGTGTCCGTAATTTCACCGAGCAAAAGGGGTTTTGACCCCTTGGATTGAAGGAAATGGCCGATAAGGGAGTCCCATAAAATTGAAACACGATTTTGATAGCGGTCCGTCAATGGTGACCGAAAAGTAATCTCCCTTATTGATCGGAGGCGCCCCTAAGGACTAATACGCCGGGGACGGTGTCGGTGGGATGGGAGCGGGCCAGGCAGCCGGGCCCAGGAGGTGAGAGGTGTTTTGCATGTAATTATTGTGTTTTTCTCGTACTTTTTTATTAGGAATTAGCTTCGTTCCTAGTAGTTTTGAGTCATTTTCCATTAGGGTTTTCGGTCATTTTCTCATTTTTAGGATTGAAGCTTGGTACGTGCATTTTTGATGATGACTCGTGGGTTTTGAATTCAAAATCCTTATTTTGTAGGAGGCATTAGGAATTGGACTGGCTCTAAGTTGCTGAAGATTGAGTCGAGGCCTTGAAGCTCAAAAATTCGTGCCGAAATGAGGAAATCGAGCCTGATCGACTGCCAAATCGACTGAACTTAGTCGATCGACTAATCCTAAGAAAATCGACTGCAAGCCTCAAAAATCGACTACGCAATAGAGAGCGCCCCTAATCGGCAAGGTAGTCGATCGACTGACCTTAGTCGATCGACTGAATCGCAGTCGATCAACTGTGAGTCCGGGATTCAAGAGTGTTTTGACGTCCTTGCCCCTACTAATAACTATATAAACCCCACAACTTGACTTGGGGGACTATCCATCCAACACCCAACTCTTGCATGAGGATTGGGCTTAATTCTCTCTTAGATTTCTATATCTACTTTCTCTCTCTTAGATTTTAGATTTAATTTCAAGATTTTCCTAGATTTAGATTTAATTTCAAGTACCTCCTTGGGTTTGTAAGCCTAAGAAGAATCCAAATACTCCTTTGGATTGTTACTTTTGATGCAATTACATTTAAGCTTTGTTTCATTTCTTAATTCAAGTAAGTTTCCTTTCAATTTCATGTTTTATGCTTTATTTTCATGCTTTGTTCTTCATTTCCATGCTTGTTCTTCATGTTATGCTTTTTTCCTTTGCACCTTGATTTCTTGTTAGATCTTAAGAATTGGATATGGAATCTAGATGAGTGATACATCTAGATCACATATAAGGTCTTAGATCGTCTTGATTTCATGTTTTTCCTATTCTTTATTTGCAATTTTATTTTCATGCATAGTTTTAGGTTAAATCTTAGATCTCCTCTTTGTTGCTTGTTATTTTCCTTAAAGTTTTAAACTTTCCCCTCAATTTCCATTGCTATTTCCATTCATGCTTTCAATTTTTGTTTATTTGCATTATTTAGGATTTTATGCATAGTTGTACCTTGTGCATGCATGCTTGTACTTGGTGAAACATTGCATTCTTTTTGCTTATTTTCATTATTGCTTTTCATTTTCATTTCGAAGCATACGACGAGGCATCCGAACAATTTACAATTTCAATTTCTATCTTAGATTAGTTAGTTTAATTACTTTATTTTCATTTCCATTTACATTTCAAAGCTAAAAACACATCGAAACCTTCAATTGAATCGATTTCCGATAATACCAAGCCATGAACCCGTTGATTGATTTCATCACCACGAAAACTCTTCTAACAAAATGGCGCCATTGCGACACGGCTTGGTTAAGGATCTCGATTTGATTGTGGTTTCATTGTGTTTTTAGCTTTCTTTGTTGTTTGACATTTTTTGTTTAGTATGCAAGGTGCTTCTAGTTATGGTGGATACATTCTCGGCATGGGAGGGCATGGTGAAAACCATGTCGGGAATGAGATATTGTATAATGGCTTTGGCAATGTGGGAGGGCATGGTGAAAACCACGTTGCCAATGGTGGTTATGGTTATGGGCAACCCAACATGGGAGGGCATGGTGCAAACCATGTTGGGTTTGGTGGCATCGTGTGTATGAATGGTTCTTCCGGAGGGTATGGTGCTTCAGATCCTTATCCGAGTATGCAAACTCCGATTCCTAGCTCGTTTGGTGTTCCCCGAATTCCCCCTTTAACTGCTAAAGATCACGAAGATTATGCTTTGTTTGGTGGTCCGAGCTCTAATGTGAAAAGTGCCCCCCCCCCCATCCGTACTATGAGGGATGTTAGCCAATCTTTTTTGGGATGTGGATGGTGTGGAATGAGTGATCATATTTTCGACTATTGCCCTTTAAATTCCTTGTTCAATTCCTTTGATATGTATGGAGGTCGTGGATATCAAGCGGGACTCGCTTGTGCTACGCCTTTTTTTACTCCACCACCGACCCCCAATCCTTATGAGTTATTTGGAGGTGGGAGCTACATTGTCCCAAGTGGCCCTCCCGAGCGAAAATCTTCTCCACCAACGTATTCTCATATTATGACGTGAATAAGGCTTTATCCTCAAAGGATCTTGAGTTGAAGAAGAAAATAACAACGTTAAAGGCTCAAATCGCTCAATTTCTAGCCTGAGCCCGATTCCCCCTTGTGTGGGACCCGGTTGTACTACTCCATCTTTTGCTCCACCGCTGACTCACGATCCTTTTGTTACTCCTCACGAGGGCCCGTTTCATCCGGCTACCTCGATGATTGCTCCTACTCCACAATAATTCTCAAGTCCGCCTTCGCATACGTTTCCAGTCGCGTTCTTCGATAAGTGTGGGGTAGTTGAGGATACGGTCATCTCACCATCGGAGGAGGAGTTATTTTCGATTCCGAGTAATTTTACCCCTCTTGACCCCTTACCTTTCACTTCAAAACAATCTTGCGAAGAGTGGGTGTATATGGACTTCATCACGGCCATGGTCGAACGAGTTTGTTTGGAAGTGAGGATCAATGAGGAGGAGTTTGGTCCGGTTGTCGATATAGAGGGATGTTGTGAGGATGAGCCCCTTGTTCTTCTTGATGAGCCCCTTATTCTTAACGATGAGTCCGTTGTGCCTCTATGTGCCCCCGGTTTATGTGTAGACGATTCTCAATGTGTCGTTGAGGGCAACGATAACTTTTTAGAGGGGGAGGTGGGGGTTACTGATGATAGGATTGGAGAATTGAAGATCTTTTTGGGGTGGAGGTTAGTGATTCTAAGATTGAAGATCTTGAAGAGTATCTTGAGGGGATCGATGATTTGTTCGCGTTAACACATACTTATTTGGAGGAAGAGGAGAGCAGACCGATTACCATTTTGGAAAATTCGAATCGAGGTGAAGAGGAGAGGATGGTTGAAGGATTTACAATTCTTAAGGGTGCTATGGATTGGATACCGGGAGTGGGTGAGGGAGTTAGTTCTTTGAATTCTAGTCTTGAAGATATGGTGAGAGCCGGGATGTGGAGGTTGTTAGTGGAGGGCTTGATGTTCGTGATGTCCAAAAGTGAGTGGGTGAAGCCCATTGACTTGGTGCCCAAGACGAGCAGCTTGTTGGTTCTTGAGGATGAAGAAGGAAGGTTGTTGGCCACGAGGGCTTCAACGGGTTGGAGGATGTTGATCGAGTTTAAGAATTTTCATGAGGCCACAAAGAAAGATCGTTTCCCTCCCCCGTTTATCGACCACGTGATGGACAAGCTAGCCGGCCAATATCCCTTTTGATTTTTTGATGAGTCATCGGGGCACTTCAAAACTACCATTCCACCCGAGGACCTAGCCGAGACGAGCTTCAAATACCCATTTGGAACGTTTACTCTTTGGTGGATCTTATTTGAGCTATGCAATGCGCCAAGGACGTTCCAAAGAGTGGATCCTTCCGACAAGGAGGAGATTGTGTTGGTGGACCCTCCCGTGATCTTTCCACCTTGACCGAAAAGGGAGTACGTCAAGCTAATGAAGTAAAACAAGCGCTTCTTGGGAGGCAACCCAAGTTCTTCTCGTTTATTTTATTTTCTTTCTTTTTTTTTCTTAAAATGAAAATTCAAAAACATTTGAAAAAAAAATTGAAAAATAATTTTTTTTTGTTGAGATTCATGTACATATTTCCTTGTATTTTTAATCTCGTGTGATTCTCTTTTCTATGTTTTTTTTTCGACTCCAACCTTTGGAGAATTGATGGCTTAGTAGCGTTCATGAAGCTGAGAGATACTAGCCATGCTCGATTTTTACTTGGATTGCTTAGATGACTAGGTGGACCCCACCGAGCTCGACCAAAACTCGCTCGGTTAAAGAAGTTTATATTCCCCCTCCTTTTACTTGGTTTTCATTAAAATGCGGGTAATGCATGGTTTAAGTGTGGGGTGAGTAGGTGGTTAGAGTCCCGGTTGTTGTCGAGCATGACTTGTTGTTCTTAACTCGAGCCTTAGTGAAGTGACTCATTCTTAGCAAAGTGACGCTTACTATTTGCGTTATTATGTGGTTGAGTCATTTTTGTGTCATTTGTGTCTTTATTACATTTTCGAACAACTCCACGTACTTGGAAGTTTGAATAGTTTACTTGTCGGGTTTTTGCATGTTTATGGCCTCTTGTGTGAAGGGTTGAATTTTTGTGCTTCGTCCGAAATCCACCTATATACATATATAATCAACGTTTTCTCGTGAAAGATTGCAAAGCTCTAAAATCTCTTTTGATTTTGCTCCCAAATTCAGTACAAACTAGTGAGTAGCCTTGTGTGATTTATCGGCTTGCTTGCATTTTTATGGAAATTGCATTGAGGAGGTTTGATTTTGCTCGTACATGATTGAATTTGAAAATGACCTTCGAGGCACATATATCACCCTTGTTCCGGCCATATCCAATATATTTAAGCTACTTTAAAAATCCCAAACGAGCCCCCTTGAGCCTATATCCCGTTTCTTGTTAGCCGAGCTCGATTTTAGCTCTTATATCTTCATAATTTGTGAGGTGAGAGAGTTATTGTTAGTTGATGAGAAATGTGTGGGAAATAATTGTGGGTTTTGGGTTTTGAGTTGCTTATACAAAAAAAGAAAGAAAATAAAAGAAAAAAATAATACTCCAAAACAAATCACGAAAAGTGATAAAGCGTGCGTTCAAGTGTAAAGCCTAATGTTCAAAAAGGCTAGATTTAGTGAAAAGAAGCAAATTCAAAAATCTTCTAAGTGTTGTGAAAACAAAATCGGAAAAGTGTGTGAATAAACAAAAGAGTTTCGAATGAGAGTTTGGTAAATTGGGAAAGGTGAAGCGATTATAAGCTTCAGGTATTAGAAAGTAGGATTTTGTGTGTTATTGATCATAGTTGATCGTGTGTTAGCCACTATATCCAAATGTTCCATACCTTACCAAAGAGCCAGCATTACAACCCATAATAAAGACCTCCTTCGATTCTTATTTGGTCATGTACTATGAGCAATTTTGAGCGTTCGATTTGTGAAATATTGACAAGGTGCATGTATTGCCCGGCATGAGCATATACACGTCTCATATCAAACACTTGAGAGGATTAAGCGAACACCCTCAAAATGCCATTTGAGAGGAAGTCGTCGTTTCGGCTTACAATTGAGAAAGAGTAATACGAGCAATGCTTGATGATAACGAGTTGGTGTTGATACTATCATCATATTAATAAGGATAAGCACGAGGGTTTTTCTTTTTACATAATGTTCATTTCATGTACACTCTCGATTCTTTTTGTTGTTCGAGGACGAACAAACCAATAAGTGTGGGGTAGTTATTTTGCATGTAATTGTTGTGTTTTTCTCGTACTTTTTTATTAGGGTTTAGCTTCGTTCCTAGTAGTTTTGAGTCATTTTCTCGTTTTTAGGATTGAAGCTTGGTACGTGCGTTTTTGATGATGATTCGTGGGTTTTCAATTCAAAATTCTTATTTTGTAAGAGGCACGAGGAATCGGACTGGCACTAAGTTGCTGAAGATTGAGTCGAGGCCTTGAAGCTCAAAAATCCGTGTCGAAATGTGAAAATCGTGTCTGATCGACTGCCAAATCGACTGAACATAGTCGATCAACCGATCCCAAGAAAATCGATTGCAAGCCTCAAAAATCGACTAAGCAACAGAGAGCGCCCCTAATCGTCAAGGCAGTCGATCGACTGAGCAGTCGATCGACTGTGAGTCCAGGATTCAAGAGTGTTTGACGTCCTTGCCCCTACTAATAACTATATAAACCCCACAACTTGACTTGGGGGACTATCCATCCAACACCCAACTCTTGCATGAGGATTGGGCTTAATTCTCTCTTAGATTTCTAGATCTACTTTCTCTCTCTTAGGTTTTAGATTTAATTTCAAGCTTAATTGTAATTTCTTTTCCTAGATTTAGATTTAATTTCAAGTACCTCCTTGGGTTTGTAAGCCTAAGAAGAATCCAAATACTCCTTTGGATTGTTTGCAATTACATTCAAGCTTTGTTTCATTTCTTAATTCAAGTAAGTTTCCTTTCAATTTCATGTTTTATGCTTTGTTACTCATTTCCATGCTTGTTCTTCATGTTATGATTTTTGCCTTTGCAGCTTGATTTCTTATTAGATCTTAAGAATTGGATATGGAATCTAGATGAGTGATACATCTAGATTATAAATCAAGTCTTCGATCGTCTTAACTTCATGTTTTTCCTATGCTTTATTTGCAATTTTATTTTCATGCATAGCTTTAGGTTAAATCTTAGATCTCCTCTTTGTTGCTTGTTATTTTCCTTAAAATTTTAAACTTTCCCCTCAATTTCCATTGCTCTTTCCATTCATGCTTTCAATTTTTGTTAATTTGGCATTATTTAGGATTTTATGCATAGTTGTACCTTGTGCATGCATGCTTGTACTTGGTGAAACATTGCATTTTCTTGCTTATTTTCATTATTGCTTTACATTTTCATTTCGAGGCATACGACGAGGCATCCGACCAATTTTCAATTTCAATTTATAGCTTAGATTAGTTAGTTTAATTACTTTATTTTCATTTTTATTTACTTTTCAAAGTTCGAAACACATTGAAACCTTCAATTGAATCGATTTCAAATAATACCAAGTCGTGAACCCGTTGATTAATTTCATCACCACGTAAACTCTTCTAACAAAATGGAGGCAATTGTGGGGAAGGAAGCCCACTGGGCTTGGGGCGAAACATGTTATTTGGTTAGAAGGGGGGGGGGGGGGGGGGGGGGCGACTGGGCTTGGGCTAAGCGCTTGGCTTGGGCCCGAAAAACTTTGAGATGGGTGGGGTGTCGAAATGTGAAAATCGTGTCTGATCGACTGCCAAATCGACTGAACATAGTCGATCAACCGATCCCAAGAAAATCGATTGCAAGCCTCAAAAATCGACTAAGCAACAGAGAGCGCCCCTAATCGTCAAGGCAGTCGATCGACTGAGCAGTCGATCGACTGTGAGTCCAGGATTCAAGAGTGTTTGACGTCCTTGCCCCTACTAATAACTATATAAACCCCACAACTTGACTTGGGGGACTATCCATCCAACACCCAACTCTTGCATGAGGATTGGGCTTAATTCTCTCTTAGATTTCTAGATCTACTTTCTCTCTCTTAGGTTTTAGATTTAATTTCAAGCTTAATTGTAATTTCTTTTCCTAGATTTAGATTTAATTTCAAGTACCTCCTTGGGTTTGTAAGCCTAAGAAGAATCCAAATACTCCTTTGGATTGTT
>BMAC01000019.1:1923374-1944490 GCA_014905375.1 Phtheirospermum japonicum
CATGTATTGCCCGGCATGAGCATATACACGTCTCATATCAAACACTTGAGAGGATTAAGCGAACACCCTCAAAATTCCATTTGAGAGGAAGTCGTCGTTTCGGCTTACAATTGAGAAAGAGTAATACGAGCAATGCTTGATGATAACGAGTTGGTGTTGATACTATCATCATATTAATAAGGATAAGCACGAGGGTTTTTCTTTTTACATAATGTTCATTTCATGTACACTCTCGATTCTTTTTGTTGTTCGAGGACGAACAAACCAATAAGTGTGGGGTAGTTATTTTGCATGTAATTGTTGTGTTTTTCTCGTACTTTTTTATTAGGGTTTAGCTTCGTTCCTAGTAGTTTTGAGTCATTTTCTCGTTTTTAGGATTGAAGCTTGGTACGTGCGTTTTTGATGATGATTCGTGGGTTTTCAATTCAAAATTCTTATTTTGTAAGAGGCACGAGGAATCGGACTGGCACTAAGTTGCTGAAGATTGAGTCGAGGCCTTGAAGCTCAAAAATCCGTGTCGAAATGTGAAAATCGTGTCTGATCGACTGCCAAATCGACTGAACATAGTCGATCAACCGATCCCAAGAAAATCGATTGCAAGCCTCAAAAATCGACTAAGCAACAGAGAGCGCCCCTAATCGTCAAGGCAGTCGATCGACTGAGCAGTCGATCGACTGTGAGTCCAGGATTCAAGAGTGTTTGACGTCCTTGCCCCTACTAATAACTATATAAACCCCACAACTTGACTTGGGGGACTATCCATCCAACACCCAACTCTTGGCATGAGGATTGGGCTTAATTCTCTCTTAGATTTCTAGATCTACTTTCTCTCTCTTAGGTTTTAGATTTAATTTCAAGCTTAATTGTAATTTCTTTTCCTAGATTTAGATTTAATTTCAAGTACCTCCTTGGGTTTGTAAGCCTAAGAAGAATCCAAATACTCCTTTGGATTGTTACTTTTGATGCAATTACATTCAAGCTTTGTTTCATTTCTTAATTCAAGTAAGTTTCCTTTCAATTTCATGTTTTATGCTTTGTTACTCATTTCCATGCTTGTTCTTCATGTTATGATTTTTGCCTTTGCAGCTTGATTTCTTATTAGATCTTAAGAATTGGATATGGAATCTAGATGAGTGATACATCTAGATTATAAATCAAGTCTTCGATCGTCTTAACTTCATGTTTTTCCTATGCTTTATTTGCAATTTTATTTTCATGCATAGCTTTAGGTTAAATCTTAGATCTCCTCTTTGTTGCTTGTTATTTTCCTTAAAATTTTAAACTTTCCCCTCAATTTCCATTGCTCTTTCCATTCATGCTTTCAATTTTTGTTAATTTGGCATTATTTAGGATTTTATGCATAGTTGTACCTTGTGCATGCATGCTTGTACTTGGTGAAACATTGCATTTTCTTGCTTATTTTCATTATTGCTTTACATTTTCATTTCGAGGCATACGACGAGGCATCCGACCAATTTTCAATTTCAATTTATAGCTTAGATTAGTTAGTTTAATTACTTTATTTTCATTTTTATTTACTTTTCAAAGTTCGAAACACATTGAAACCTTCAATTGAATCGATTTCAAATAATACCAAGTCGTGAACCCGTTGATTAATTTCATCACCACGTAAACTCTTCTAACAAAATGGAGGCAATTGTGGGGAAGGAAGGCCCACTGGGCTTGGGGCGAAACATGTTATTTGGTTAGAAGGGGGGGGGGGGGGGGGGGGGGCGACTGGGCTTGGGCTAAGCGCTTGGCTTGGGCCGAAAAACTTTGAGATGGGTGGGGGAATTGGGGTGGGCATATGGTCCCCAATTCTCTTGGGCCTCCACAGCTGGTGTTGGGCGCAAGAAGTGGAGTAAATTAGGGGTGGGCTGCTGGCAAAAGAAAAGAGCCAGAATCTAAATTTTCACGCGGGTGCTCAGAAAACAAAGTGGGGTTGACCAATTGAGAATGCCAACATCTTTCTCGTCCGAAAAAAACAGAGGCTGCAGGAGTTTTTACCAAAAATTCCAAGCAGGGAAAGTTGGGAAGAGAAGTTACCAAATAAGAACTTTTGATGCAATTACATTCAAGCTTTGTTTCATTTCTTAATTCAAGTAAGTTTCCTTTCAATTTCATGTTTTATGCTTTGTTACTCATTTCCATGCTTGTTCTTCATGTTATGATTTTTGCCTTTGCAGCTTGATTTCTTATTAGATCTTAAGAATTGGATATGGAATCTAGATGAGTGATACATCTAGATTATAAATCAAGTCTTCGATCGTCTTAACTTCATGTTTTTCCTATGCTTTATTTGCAATTTTATTTTCATGCATAGCTTTAGGTTAAATCTTAGATCTCCTCTTTGTTGCTTGTTATTTTCCTTAAAATTTTAAACTTTCCCCTCAATTTCCATTGCTCTTTCCATTCATGCTTTCAATTTTTGTTAATTTGGCATTATTTAGGATTTTATGCATAGTTGTACCTTGTGCATGCATGCTTGTACTTGGTGAAACATTGCATTTTCTTGCTTATTTTCATTATTGGAATTGGGGTGGGCATATGGTCCCAATTCTCTTGGGCCTCCACAGCTGGTGTTGGGCGCAAGAAGTGGAGTAAATTAGGGGTGGGCTGCTGGCAAAAGAAAAGAGCCAGAATCTAAATTTTCACGCGGGTGCTCAGAAAACAAAGTGGGGTTGACCAATTGAGATGCCAACATCTTCTCGTCCGAAAAAACAGAGGCTGCAGGAGTTTTACCAAAAATTCCAAGCAGGGAAAGTTGGGAAGAGAAGTTACCAAATAAGACGACGGTGACGGGGCAGCACTAAAGAGGGTGGGAAGCACCACCGATTTAGAGGGAGGAGTCTGAGTGGTCCTGGGACCATCAGCCAGAGACGGAGGGGATACGCTGTGAAAAATGGAAGAGTGAACAGACGGGAAACTCGGGGGAGCGGTCGCAGAAAGCCTCGAAGAAATGATACAAGGAAAAGCTTGCGAAGAAAGCAATGGGAAGGGGGCCTGCACAGGCGCAGCGTTGGGATTGGAAACCCTATTCTTCGGAGGAGTGTCGGCCGTGGCAGGGTTGCTGAGGACATAAAAAGGAAGGTTCTGCACCTGAACGACTCTAGTCGCCGGCAATGATCCGAATGAGACAGGAGCAACAAAAGAGTCGGGAGAGGAAGAAACCACTATCGGAAATTGTAGGGCCGTGGATGGGGAAGAATGTAACTCCTGCAGCTGGACTTGGTAAGTCGTCGACACCACGGTCGGCGAAGGAGGCGTGAGAGAGGCCGGTAGAGCAGCATGTGCCAGAAAACATGGCCATTTCGTAACCTGGGGAGCAAACAACGTGAAACTATTCATGGCCGAGGACGGGGCACAGGAAGGCAGCGCCGTGTTCATCGGTTGATGCTGCGGGAAAGACGGCATGATGGGCTTGGGGCCGGCAGTGGAAAAGTTCCAGAAAATTGCCATTGCATGTGAAGGAGGGCAGTCGCCGGAGTAGCCATCAACTGGTGGTGGGGAGAAACATTCGCGACGTGCTGGTTGAGTGCCGGTAAGACGGAGGCAGCCGGCTGATGGCTTGAGGATGCTGTGAACCCAATGGGGTACATTTTGGTCGGAGAAAGCTAAGAGAGAAAGAGGGTTTTTTGTGCTTTTTCATCTCCGTTCGTGAAGGTTTCTTGGGTCTTCTTCAAATCAGTCTTCACTCGATCTAGCTCAGCATCTTTTCTAGTGAGTACCGACTCCAATCGGACAATAATATCAGTTGATCATCCTTTTCGTGAGTCAGTTTATTCACCTTGATCATAAGGGCCTTGACTCTGAGCAGTTGATTACCCCAGTTGGCAAATAATTCTTCATACTCGATTCTTAGCTTCTCGTATCTGTCAAGTGTTTCCTCAACTTCTGCATTCAAGCACCAGGTGGTGGTTTTATTGTTAACAACTCGAAAGTCATCATCCCACACAACGTTAGCAAACAATGCTGGAACAGTATTAGGTGCATCAGAATCTCTATCCTCTTCATTGAACTCTTTTGCAATCAAGTTCTTCTTCCTCAGAGTATTTGCACATTCATTTCTATAATGTTCCCAACCTTTACACTCATGACATTGAACTTCATTAAGAGGCTTTGGGGAACTAAAGGTCTTGGATTATGAAGATGAAGGCTGAAATTTGGCAAGTGTACCCCTTGATGATTTTGGTGTTGGCGTCTCTGGCTTGAATTTTGAATAAGACCCTCAAATATTGTTTTTCCTCTACAAGTGCTTATTGAACCGTTGAGAAATAAGAGACACTTCTTCTTCTCTAAGTGTTGTAGTTTCAAACTTCTCTAGTAGCTCTCTCCAATCAATATCTTCATCATCATCATTGTTAACATCGGAAGTTAGAGCAACATTTTTCTCTTTTGAGTTGGAACCAAGATGTTCCATCTCAAATGTTTTGAGCGATCCTACTAATGCATCGAAGTCTAAATCATTTGTGTCCTTTACTACTATTTTTGTGCGTTTTGACCCCATTTTCTCTCTAACTAAGTCAACTCGTGCACTCACATGACTTGGGTCGTCAACGCACTTGCTACAAAATACCTCAAAATCAACACTTTCTATGCAAAAACAACAAAAGTAATATTTTTCATAAAAAGTGAAGTGACACATATTTAAAACGATAAATGCACAATTAATGCATAAAATGCTCTAAAATACAACCTAAAACATTTGTAGAATCACATGAGAATAGTAAACAATTGTTTAACGTTATATAATCATCTAATAATTTGAAAAATAAAAACTTATAAAATATTATATAATAATATTATTATTCGTAAAAAAACTATAAATTATGTCAAATAAATACATAAAAATAAATATTTAATTAGACATAATTACTTAATATATTTAAAAATAAAAAACATAACAAAAACAATATAAAGCATTATAAAATAAATCTTAAAATACTTTTGAATTTGATTAAAATATAATAAATTAGATTAAATTCTAAATAATTATTTCATAAATTTGAAAAAAAATATAACAAAATAATATGAACTAGAAAACTATCAAAAGAAAAAAGAAAAAGGTATTAAAGAAATGAGTTGTGAACACTCAATTAATTAAGGGCTTTTGTTGCCTGTTTTATTATCTTCAAAAATCTTGGAAACAACCTTGTATTTAATCGAGATGATCTCTGGGTGGTAAGTCTAACCACAACCACAAGTCAATTGTTGAACCTTATAAGAATTTAAGTAGATTAAAAATCACATTTTAAGAAAATTAAAAAATATGTCTTAAATATGAGTAGTAAATTGTATGTGTGATTTTATCACTTTAAAAATTAATTTCTTATTAATTAGTCATTAAATAATTATTCATTACAAAAATAATTCTTTCATTTGATTCAATAAAGTATTATATTATGTCATTTTAATTTTTTCTATTTTTTCAGACTTAAAACGAACTAATCGAGCGCGATAGAGCAAAGACCAAGCGAAATGGGAAAGGAAGGAGGTCGGGCTTGCTTGAGAGTAGAAACTTATAATCATTTATAAGTTATTTATATATTTCTTATTTATTTTATTTTGTTTTTTGTGATATTAGTTTTCATATTAATTAGATAAGTATTTATAATTTAATTGTAAGTTTTTATATTTTATCTATATGATTTATAATTTCCTTTGGTATTATATTATGCAATTTTATATAATTATTTTATTTTTTTTAATTTCAAATAGTTATTTAGATTCTTTTTATATTTTTTCCACTAATTTAATAAATTCTTTAGAGGGTTGTGGACATCTTAATTCTTATAATTTATATGAATTGATATTCTTTTTATTACCTCTTTGACAATGAAACATTGAAAGTGTTTCTCATTAATATAAGAATTTCTATTTTCTTAAATATTTTGTGTGGTATATGTCCTTTTTAGCATCATTCATGTCTTGTTATTATGTTGCAAAATACTTGTAACTTGGTAAAAGTTAGAGAAGTGTCTAATTTAGCATAATTGAGGATAAGATTTTTCGTCATTTAAAAGAACTCCATAATGTGAATAAGACTATGAATGATTACTCACTTTCAAAAAATTTTATGTAATAAATGCTTTGGTTTTTATTTATTTTTTATCATAAAAACTATAAGATTATTCATGTCATGACTTGATAATACTTGTATAGTATATAAATGAATATGTCAAAGAATGAAATATAGATTTAGGTACAAGCATAATTAAATATTGTAATAAAAAGATATTTTATTATTATTATTATTATTATTATTATTATTATTAATTGTGTAAAACATATATTTTAGTTATTTATTTTAATTAATATGTTTCTTTATTTTGATTTATAACTATTTTTATATTATTGATTACTTCAAATATTATACGATATATAGTAATTAAAATTAATTAACATTACATTTAGGGAAATCAATGAGAAATATGATGCTTTTAATAACACAAATATGCAGTGATACCAAAARTCATCTCTAATTATTATCAAATTGTTATCGAAAGAGTTTCCTAAATCTGGTGTGAATTTGTAAGAAAAATAAAATTACTATGACAAATTCATATTTGACGTCACCAAAGAACTCTTTCGTGTCAAAATAATTTTGTCGCCGTTTTCTAGAACTGATGACAAATTATGGTGTTGTGATGAAAAGAAACTTGTCGTGACACTAAATATCGTCACCAGTCTTGAAGGAGAAATTAGTGACAAAAATGATGTTGTCACAACTAAAAACTTATCGTGACACCAAATGTCATCACACTTTATTATATGTTTGTCATCAAAAGGGTTTTTCGAATCATTGTTTCAAAATTGTGACAAACTTCATTTTAACGTCATCAAATATAAGTATTGATGATGAAAGCCGATAACAACTATGGCAAAAGTAAATGTGTCATAGAAGGGTGTATCTATGACGAAATTAAAAAAAAAAATTTATTAATTAACATATTATGACGAATTTTCATGGTTAAAAAAAAATCGTTATTAAACAAATGATTTATTGTAGTGATACATTACAAATCTATATTAAATTTCCACGATTCCACCAAATAAAATAAGAAAATAACAGGATTAGAAGGACTAAGAGTTGGAATACTTTTTCAAGTTTTAGCTCTTTAAAACCACTTTCGACTATATATTTTCACGCCCAACATCATCATCAGCAGAACACCAGAATTATAGCATCAACACCACGACTATCCTCTATATAAGTTGGAATCCCGCCCAAAACATTCTGCCCAGTGGAACGATTGCCATGGAATATTACATCCTGGCTATCATTAATTTACATGCATAAAATTATTTACTATGCCATCACACGCGCGTGTGTATATAGATATGTTTGTGTGTGTATGTAAAAAGTAAAAAAATTATTATGAAAGAGGCAATAACAATGAAAAGTATTTACATTCTTATGATATCATGATTAATTAGACATTAAATAACTTTAAACAAAAAATAAAAATTGTGGGGGTAAAAGAAACTAGGAGGTGAGAGTGTAAAGTAATATTAAACAAGCTATTAAAGGGATTATTAACAAACAACATAATGAGGAGAAATTTTAGGAAGAAATCGCCCTCGAAATTTTCATGATTAAAGGGTTATTAACAAACAACATAACGAGGGAAAAACTTGGGAAAGAATTGCTTTCGAAATTTTTGAAGGGTAATATCGAAAGCATATTTTACCGAAGGCATTATCGAGGGTCAGTACTTTCGGTAAAGCTCCATTCGTTAATTCTTTTGAAATACGGTGGTAATGAATGTCACCATTATTACAGACGGTAATATCGAAAGTTTTTCGAGGGGAAATGTATCGAGTGCATTTACCCCTTGGAAAAACCGAGGGGGAGTAAAATTGTATTTAATCGACAAGGACTTTCATTTAATCGGGATAAAAAGTCATGATTGTCATGTATTTATACAAAGATTGATACGTATAATCTTTTGTGAAGTGCTTCCTTCAAATGTGTGAAAGGCGGGAAAATTTTATTTTTGGTACATTATGTTGGCCACTTTCCAGAAAAGGTACGTGATGTTGGCCAGCATCAAACTACATACATTAAGTTGACAAATTTATCAAATTTGGTACAAAAAAAGCCCAATCGGGCTTTGATGCTTACATGGCATGATTTAATCATTTCTTATCATTTTTAATTTAAAAATTAATTTAAAAACTGATTTCTTATCATTTTCAATTTAGAAATTAATTTAAAAATTAATTTATTATCATTTTAAAATTAATTAAAAAATTAATATAAAAAATAATTTAATTTAAAAATTAATATAAAAATTAATTTTTTATCATTTTTAATTTAAAGATTAATTTTTTTATCATTTTAAAATTAATTTTAAAATTAATTTAATTTAAAAATTATTTTTTTTTCATTTTAAAATTAATTTAAAAATTAATTTAATTTAAAAATTAATTTCTTTTCATTTTAAAATTAATTTAAAAATTAATTTAATTTAAAAATTAATTTAATATCATTTTAAAATTAATTCAAAAGTTAATTTAATTAAATATTTAATTTAAAAATTAATTTCTTATCATTTCTAATTTAAAAATTAATTAAAAAAATTAACTTCTTATCATTTAAAAACTAATTTAATTTTGAAATTAATTTAAAAATTAATTTATCATCATTTTAAAATTAATTTAAAAATAAATTTAATTTAAAAATTACTTTCTTATCATTTTAAAGTTAATTCAAAACTTAATTTAATTTAAAAATTAATTTAAAAATTAATTTCTTATTTTTTTTAATTTAAAAATTAATTTTGAAATTAAATTATATTTTAAATTAAATTAATTTTTAAATTAATTTTAAAGTGATAAGAAATTATTTTTTTAATTAATTCTTAAATTAAAAATGATAAAAATTTAATTTTATATTAGTTTTTAAATTAAATTAATTTTTAAACTAATTTTAAAATGATAAGAAATTAATTTCTAAATTAATTTTTAAATTGAAAATGATAAGAAATCAGTTTTTAAATTAATTTTTAAATTAAAAATGATAAGAATTAATTTTTATATTAATTTTTAAATTAATTTTAAAATGATAAGAAATTAATTTTTAAATTGAAAATGATAAGAAATCAGTTTTTAAATTAATTTTTAAATTAAAAATGATAAGAAATGATTAAATCATGCCATGTAAGCATCAAAGCCCGATTGGGCTTTTTTTGTACCAAATTTGATAAATTTGCCAACTTAATGTATGTAGTTTGATGCTGGCCAACATCACGTACCTTTTCTGGAAAGTGGCCAACATAATGTACCAAAAATGAGATATTCCCGTGTGAAAGGCCCTCACCGAATTGAGCTTACTTTTGAAGGACCACACGTCAACAGTCGTTCACACCAAATATATGAGTCTTCTAGAACGTAACATTCCATAAATATTGTGTCAACACAAAGTCTTTTAACTCAATGGAGCATTTGCCCGTTCATTTAGCATATGAAGTGAGAATTGATAAAGAACAGTGTGAAAAACAAGGCCAGTGTTGAAGGGTCGATAGCTAATGCATATCTGGTTGAAGAGTCATCAACTTTTAGTTCGTACTATTTTAAAGATCACATGTTAACTAAAGAATAAATTTTCCTAGAAACGATGAAAATTAGGATGGTGTATATGGCGCTGATGAAGTTCCCTCGGTCTTTAAAAACTATGGGGACATATTTGGTACAAAATGAAAAAGATTCCTGAACGAAACAGAATAAAATGCCGCAAAGATATTCATTTTTCTAAATTGCGAAGAGGTCCAAGAATATGTTAGGTATGAATAATCTTTTTAATTTTATAAGTAAATGTTTATATGTGATTTACTAATACTTTTTTTACTCAATTTTCTAAAAAATGAAGTAGTATTTATACGAAGAGCATTCAACGTCTAACCAAACATTATAGAACAAAGGCCCAATGAAAAATTAGAAAATAAATTTGCCAATTTGTTCAAACATTATGTAAGTTGTTCGATCCCGAGATGCATTTCATTTAACTATTGTATGTGTTTATCCTAAATTAAAAAAATCTTTCAACATTATAGGTTAGAGATCCTTCAAACAATGTGATCAATGTGAACATTAGCAGCCTAAAAGAGGGTCCATCACTATGTTTGATAACGTATATTAGATATAAGATGAATGATTATAGTTTTCACACAGTCGAGCACGGATCTCACAGATCAACATCGAGCAGTGGAGTATGCATTAAAGGATCAAATTATGGGACATCCGGGTATGATTATCACGGTCGTCTCATAGAGATTGTGTAGCTCGAATATACTAGGCAAATGGAGAAAAAAACACTATTATTCAAATACGACTGGTTTGATCCAACTCATACAGGCACAAAACTTCATCCACATTATAAGCTTGTCGATATCAATCATAAGCATAGATTCAATCGATATGAACCTTTTGTACTTACTACCAAGGTTGTACAAGTATACTATTGTGCATACTCAAGTTTGAAATGAAACAATTTGGGCTTGTGGGTAACATGTAAAATCAAGGGGAGATCAAATGTTAAGTTTATTGAGCCACTATAAGAGCTATCATTTCAAGAGTAAACTATAGATACACGCAATCCTATATAATTGGATGGTCTTGATTTCAAGTTGCATGACCCCACTGATATTGCCGTGGATGAACGTGATGACGAGGCAGATGGTGATGCAAAAGAAGAGTTACTCACCGATCAAGATACAAATAAAGAAAAATAGTTTGGTGATAACTTTAATAGTGAAAGTGTAGATTCGGATGATTAGTTTAAAAGGAAGTTGTTGTGGTTAAAATATGTGTAAAATGTTTATATTTTTAACCGCTCTTATTTTAACTAATTGAATTTTATTCGGATATATTAACATGGTTGATATATACTAGTATTTTGTAAAATGCTCATATTATATTTACTTTTATCAGATGCCGAGAGGTCTTTAACTCAAATCCTGTTTTGGTCAATTAGATATGGAGTCAGCTAATCCTTTAGCTGATTTTGATGATGATTGGATGGGTCTTGGTACCGATCATTAAACGTAGATACTAGATTTGTCTACACCGACACCATCCAATGCTGGTACATCCCGACAGCTCTTGGGCCCACCATAAAAGCGATACCTTATCTATATCGCCAGAAAGAAGTAAGTAAATTAATAATTATAAAATTTTAATTGTCGTTATTATTAAATAATATTTTTAACCAGTAACAAAATTACAGGCTACATCGCAGAGAGGTCAAGCTGACTAACATATTTTGGGAGATCATTGAGAAAGAGCTTCATTCCGACGGGCAGCAGTTTAAAGTAGTCCCTGAGGATATTCGTCGATTGTGGTGGTATATGTTTCAGGTAATTATTACTTTGAGTCTAGATTATTAATTATTAATGTAACTTGAGGATTATATATTAATTGAATTTTAATTATTTTTTGTTTTGTAGGATCTTTGTTATTGTGAGACGGACATGTGTACTCCACAAGCTTTATAGGAGGCATTTCTCTGCACTATGGAGGACAAGTATAGGAAGCGTCTTAACGAGTATAAGAAGTTTCGTGGTCAGAATGGTCAGTCGCCGAGCTGACTTTGTTATGTACTTTTATTAAATTAAAAAATTTTATTATTACAAATTATTTAAATTTTATATATCATGCATCTCAATTAGGGCATGGAATGTAGAGTGAGATAAGCTCAAGAATAAGAAGAGGTTCGAACAGTGCAGCGCCAATAAACGGAGCGAGCCTACTGTTTTAGATACTATGATTTCGAAGCACATTGGGGGTTCTAGATCTACGATGAATTATTATTGTGATTTGTAAGTAATTTCATATCATAATACATTATTTATTTTTTTATTTAATGCTAATTATTTGGTAATTTCATTTGGATTCAAGAGTGGGCGGTGGGTGAGCCGGCCACTACGTACTAGGTTTTTGTACGTATGCACAAGAAGGACGACAACAAGTGGTTCAATTCGATATCTAGTAATAATAATTTGAGTCTCTTATTATTTAACTTATTTTTTTGTTTTAATGTAGAATTTACTAACGACTTGTATTTTAGGAGGAGTTCGAGCGACGTCTGGATGATGCACATGCTTCTTCAAAGGATTAGGACAACAAGGTTGACCCCGACCTTATTTATCTTGATATCGTTCGGAGGAATCAGTTCACGAAAGGCTATTGGTATCAATCTCTGCATGAATACATGACAATCATGACTCTTCATCCTGATCAGACGAGATTCCTTCTTGTCGACGCAACACCCCAAATTTGATGCGTACCCATCTGGAAATCGAAGAGATTTCACCCAATCGCAAACGACAGCTTTCGATGGCTTGTTAAGTGTGTAACAGGCTTTAGGACACTTTCCTGACCCATCTGGCGCCAACTCTGGGCGATTACAATACTCATTCAACTCTTTCCTAGATTTACGCGTGTCCTTGGTCTTCCCTTTGATATTCATCACCGTATTGAAAACATTGTCAAACACATTCTTTTCGATGTGCATAACATCTAAGTTGTGACGAATTAGATTTGTCCTCCAATATGGCAGATCCCAAAAAATGCTTCGTTTTCTCCAACCAGACGTTCGGGATATTTGCTCGTTAACTCGTGCTGCATCCAGTTCAGTGACTTTTAGAAGCCCCAATCTTTCTATTTCTGCCAAAATTTCTATCCCTGAGCGCACTTCTAGCGGTGGAGTCTCGACAGATCTTCTTTTTCTAAATTGTCGTTTATCTTTTCGAAAACGGTGATCATGCTCAAAGAATTTTTATGATTGTCGAACCACGATTGCTTCCCACTTCACTTAAGAGTGAAGGCGTCCGACCGTTCCATACAGTAAGGACAAGCTTTTTGACCGGCCGTACTCCATCCGGACAACATAGAATACGCAGGGAAATCGCTGATTGTCCACATAAGGGCTGCTCGCAATTGAATTTTTTTTTCTTAGATATATCGTACGAGGGAGCCCCAACCGTCCACAACTGATTCAATTCATGGATTAGGGGTTGCAGAAACACATCAAGTTTATCTTTTGGATTCTTTGGCCCTGGTACAAGCACGCTCAGGAACATGAACTGTTCTTTCATGCACATCCAAGGAGACAAGTTGTAGGGTGTGACTATGACGGGCCACGATGAGTATTGTGCTCCAAAGCTTCCACAAATGGTTGAAAACCATCTGTACAAAGACCCAATCTCACGTTTCAACTTTCAGCCGCAAAGCTTAGATTAGTGTCGTTGAAATGTTTCCAAGCTTTTGAGTCGGATGGATGGCGCATAACATTGTCTTCAACCACGTGCTCTGCATGCCATCTCATATCTTTCGCTGTGGCATTAGATGCGTACAACCTCTACAGAAGAGGAGTTAATGGAAAATAGTGCATCTTCTTGTACGCAACACGAGCCTTCTGTCGTTTTGTTTTTCCATGCGGAATAGGTTTAAACCGAGGTTCATTGCAGGATTTACAACTTGTCAGATCAGAATCGTCTCCCCAGTAGATCATACAATTATTCTTGCAGCAGTCTATCTTCTCGACCGGTAAGCCCATACCCCTTAACAACTTCTTACTGTTGTAGAAGTTATCGGATACGAGATTGTTTTTCGGTACAACCTCCTTGATTAATTCACTCAATTGATCATAACACTTTTGAGACATGTGATTCTCTGATTTCAAATTCATGAGATGGGAAACTAATGACAACTGAGTATGTGCTTCGCACCCCGGATACAATGGCTGATTTCCAGCTTTCAACATGTCGTAAAGTTTTTGAGCCTCAGCGTTCGGCGACTCTTCCACATCGGCCACCACGTCAAAATCGGGACTAGCTGCATTTTGAACCATATTAATGTACGCGTTTGATAATTCTTCAGACGGGATGTAAGAGGGTCCTCCAGCATGAAAATCCTGATGATGTCCAGAGGTGGCAAGTCGGGTTTCTATGTGGTAAATTCATCTATAGTAATTCGGCACGAACCCATATTTCGCCAGGTGGTACTTAATCTCATCGAAGACCAGGTAGATTCTATTCCTACATCTGCTACGATTATAAGGACATTTCAGTCTCTGTCCGTCCTTGTGAGCGGAATTCGCTTGTGCAAATTTAATAAAACTCTCAAGTCCATCCGTAAATTTCGAGGATAAATAGCCGTCTTCGATTCGCTCGTACATCCAACTACGATCGGAACTCATCCTAATATTGCACGGTTGTCAGATTTTTGAGTCTTAGGTGTGTTCTAGGAAATCCAGAAATATTCTGTTTGTATATCCAACTACGATCATTTACCATCCTAAGATTTTTGAGTGTTAAGCGTGTACTAGAATTAAAGAAGGTGGTAAAATTTTGGCAGCATTACGAGAAGAATGGGGAATTCGAGTTATAATTAGTAAGACTTCTATCCCATTCAAGAACGTGACATTTTAGTGGTATGTATTATCTTAACATATGTAATTTTTTGAGATTCAAAATTTCGGCAGCATCTCCCCCCAGTTCTCGTAGTGCACGTATATTTCAGTGCACCCGAGAACAATTAGAGAGATGCAGAAACTGAAATTTCAAAACTAGAAAAAACATACACACAAGATAACCATACTACAAGTCACATTCTCAAACTGTCCAAAAATGGGACAATTCGAAATTTAGTATCAAACTCTATATTTGATACTAAATATCAAACGGGTCTAAGGCATATTGGAATAACTCAAAACTTAGTTTCAAATTTTTCTATTTGATATTAATTCTCAAACAAGTGATCTATATGAATCGCGTCACTTCGCCAAGGTTCCAAATAAGCAATTACCACCGTCACATTTTTCTTTTTATATATTTACCTACTTTAATACTTTCCTAATATTATATTTTGCCTAATTCAATATTTTCTTTTATTACATCTTACCTACTATAATACTTTCTTTAACATATTTTTTCCAATTCAATATCTTATGTAAAATTAGAAGGTTTATGGATATAAGAATGATTCTCAGATTCGCGATGTTGTTAATCAATGTTACCAACATCAGTTAACAACATCGACCAGAGTAAATTAAATTTATGCAGCGGAAATTAAAATATGAGAACACGATTAAACAAATTCAGTTCACAAGTAAAGAACTTGTGAACTTGGGTGTACAAACCCGAAAACTATATTACTTTCTTTTTAAGTTCAATACAAAATATAAAGTAATATATGAAAACTAAATATSAAGAAACTTGATAMTAAATACTTGTTGCCGGAATGGCAAGATCTTCTTTGTCGGTCACGCAACTTCAAAGATCTTGTTTATCACGAACGTTGGCTCCAAGTAATTTTTTTCTTCGTGTTCTTCTTCCTTTCTTGTTTGTCGTCTTGCGTTGTGCGTCCTTCACAAGAAATCCGTGCGTCTTGATCTCTAAAAACCGTGTCCAAGTATTAATAGTTCTTGTGCCTTAAATAGATAACCTAAAATCCTAAACTTGGTAAAATACTAAAAATAAATCCTAAACACAATTTAAGAATAATTAAAGTCTTGTGCATAAACTATGAAACATAATATTGTCCTAAATATAGTTTCCTAACTTATTTTGTGCCCAAGAAAGGCAAATAACAAAATAGAAATTATTGTCAAGAATAAATTCCTCAACAATCTCCCATTTTTGCCTTTTTGGACAAAACACTAAGACACAAACACAAATAAAAATAAAAAGACTTACTCCCCCTAAGATAGAAACCTCCCCCTAAACAAAACACCCAATGTTGTTAAAATTCAAACCAACATTACAACCCAACATTGTTCAAAATAACCAACACTTCACAAAACAAACAGAATAAAGGAACTTATTAACTTCGAGTTCTCTTTGAACGTCGAGGAGATGTCGAAGTTCCTTCACCACTATTCTTCCTCTTCTTCTTCTCCCTCATTTTCATCATTCTCTTCAAAGACTTGTTGCGCGCTCGAATTCGATTCCTCCTCTTCTCTTGAGCAAGGCTTTCCAAAACTTCGGCAGCAACAGCATCTTCAGCATCAGCGGCGCCAGCAGCAGTCTCATTCTCGGCAACATCAGCAATATCTTCTCCATCTCCATCAGCATTGTCTCCCCCTATGTTCGCGTCAACGTCCTCTCCCCCTTTTTGACCAGAAAGGGAAAGGGCCTCCAAAAGCGAGCAACGGAGCGCCTGTATCTTAGAAATCTGCAAGTCAATGGAGACAACATGTGCACGCAGGAGTTGCGCAGAAACACGGACCATGTTGGGATCAGCACTCTCAACATCATTATCAACACTAGCTTGGACCGGAGCCTGCCAAGGCAAATCGAGTACCCTAGCAACAGTAGTATGTTGGCCTCGGAAAGCAAACCAATCTGCATCACCAGTGAGCACATCATCTGGTAGAAGCGTCAGACCTTGGTTCTTCAACAAGCTGAAAATAAGAGAGGGAAAACACAACGAGGCGGCAGACCTTGATGTGGAAAACTTAGTCACAATATCAAAAATATGTCGCCCGAAACTGAACTTAATACCCTTCCAAGGCTTAAACAAAAACTGGGCCTGAGGCCGAGTCACACATGTGGTGTTCTTGGAAGGGACCCAGTTGCAAAGAGCCACTTTATGCATAATAGAATAGAGAGACGAGAGCCTAGTGCTCGGCAATTGCTCAAACCAGGAATGCACCATACCACCAGATATAAAAGACACAACCTCATCCATATCATCCACATTAGACACACCCCAAAACGGTGCAGTCACGAAGAACTCATCAATCAAATCAGGGGTGAAAGAAAATACTCTACCACGCACAAAAACTTTTCCATAATTCACAGAGCTCAAATCAACAATGGAGGGCAGCATGTTCGCATAGAACTTAAGAACTATGTCTCTAACAAATGGTACGGCAGTAGAGACTGTGGAATACATACCGTGAAATCGGAGGTAGGCTATCAGATTGTGGCGCTCAAACAAATAAACCGGCACTCTCCTCTCGGCAATCATGTGGCGAGTTTTATAAGTATCAAACAACTCAGCAGCTTCAGCAGTTAAAAACTTCTCCGAAAAGGGCTCCATGTCCTCAATCTCGGGTGTTGGAGTAGCGATTCCGGAAGAGGACTGAGAGTGAGACGATGCATTAGAAGAAGGTGGTGAGAGAGCAGGAGAGGTTCTTGGGACAAAAGCAGGGTAGGAGGACGAAACAGACTGCGAGCGACGCGATGTTGGTAAGGGACTACCAACATGACTAGCAACATCGCCCGTTGCAGCAACCTTCTTTTTCTTCTTGTCCTCTTTGCATGCAGCAATAATATCTTTCAAGGGTACATCAAACGATGAGTCAGGGGAATATTCGAAAAGACCTGTATCAAACTCAGGTGTAGTAGCATGAACTGGAGACAGCGGGGGATCAGCGGCAGTCGGCTTGGCAGAACTTGTAACCTCATCGGTGATAAAGTCCAGTACAGTGTAAGGGGGCGAAGAGTACTCAGTAGCAGTTGATCCAGGAGAAACTTTGACCTTTGACTGGCTGGGAGAGACACTGTCTTTCGTCAGGCTGGGTCTCCTGTCGGCTTTACGTACAAGCTGTTTCCAGCGAGTAAACCTCTTCTTCTCCGGCAGACTGGGAGCAGAAGCAGACGGCAGCACATCTCCAGCAATCGGAGTAGTAGGCTCAAAATCATGATCATCAGGGTCAGACTCCACAACAACATCCTCTTGGAGGTTCATGTGTTCGATAGGCACGTGGCGACGCGGACCATCCTTGCTCTTTGGGACCGCGGGCGGCACAACGCCGGGTGGTATGTTGCGCAAGCACCTAGACCGCTTCAAGGTTGGGTTCCCCATGCGGCCAAAGGTCTCAGCCACAAAAGCTAAATCTGGGGGATTATCGACGTCAATTTCGTTCCCGGGCTGTCCAGAGAACACTTGAGCAACTGGCGTAGCGTCGACCGGCGATGGAACAGGCACGGCAGCGAGAGAAACAGGCGCAGCCGATTGTGGTGGCGATGTTGATAGTGGTGGGTTTGAAGAACTACCACCACCAATCTCCTCACGAATATCAAGGCCACCAATTTTTGGGAACGGCAGCGGGACCTGGTCGCCGGAGCGGCGAACCTCTTCTGGCAGTTCTGGGACAGACGGCGGTGGAGAGCTGGTCATCCTGCAAAATCTCGCAGAAACACACAACTAAGAAACAAAAATTCGAGAGAATTTGAGAGGAGTAAGGATTCTGAGAGTTTTAATTCGAAAGGGGTTTAGGAATTGTGAGCAAACGGTAAAAAGGATGCAGATTTTTATCCCCAAAAAAAATGACCGTTGCACTAGGAGAGAGAGGGTACAAATAAAAGGAAAATTCCTAAAATAATTAACCGTTTGGTTTTAGGAGTTGAAACACGATTTTTAATTCCTTTATATAAAAGCACCACTCCCCCTCAAATTAGTCCACATGATCTCATTAACACGCCCATTATCTTCCCCCCCTTTTTTAAAAAAAATAATAAAAACTGCACAATTCGAACTACAAAATTGGCCGAAGTACAAAGCTAATTTTTAATGAACCATCAGCACAGTTGAACCTCTCTTGTGCAATGTTAATTTTCACTCACCAAATTCATCTCATTATTACCTGTCCAGCCGTCCGATTATAACTCCACTGAAACACTTAGTTAGCTCAATTCAAAACAAAATTAAGAGATTTCAAGCAAGACAAAAAACACAAGAAACAAAACGCACAGCAAGATGTCATCTTCACAAAGTATGAATGTCCTATGGAATGCCTAAAAATCATGACCTAAAAGGTTAAAACAGAACACATTATGATTTCAGTGTTTTGATCCAATGTTGCTTTTTATTACTAACAACATTATGAACCAACATTGCCCTAGGTGAAGTCAATGGAAACTTACCCCTTAAACCAAGTTAATGACTACGTCAAAATCTCTCAAGAAGGCGATTTTTAAAGATTGGAGCATTTTGAGTCCAGATTTTCTTCATCCTTGAAGGGATTTAAATCTTTTAATCTTCAATAATTGCTGTTAAATGCCTCTTGTTTTTGGACCTGGGAGAAAACCAGTTTCTGCGGGCAAGTCTCACAATCACCTAATTTCGAAGAGGTTGGTTCTTTTTTTCATTACTTTTATTGCAACAGAGGATCTTATTGCACTTTCAATCAAACTCAATGCATTAGTATAATGTATGAAAAGAAAGATAAAAATGCATGCAAAATTAAACAGATGTTGTGATTGATGTTGATAAGATGTGTCACAACATCACAAACCAACATTGGTTAGACAATGCACATACCGAGATCTCTTCTCAAACGAGAGAAGGTCTCGTAATCTAATGCCTTCGTGAAGATGTCAGCCAACTGATTATCAGTTCCAATATGTTCAAGGCTAACAATCTTCCTCTCAACTAGGTCTCGAATGAAGTGGTACCTTATGTCAACACTACAAAAAAACTCAGAATTTCCGAGGGATTTTTCCCTCGGAATTAAGGAAAAATCCCTCGGTTTTGGTCAAACCGAGGGAAATTCCGAGGGAAAAATTCTCTCGAAAAAACCTTCCTCGGAAATCAGTTCCGAGGGAAATAAATCCCTCGAAATTACAAAACCGAGGGAATTCCGAGGGATTGTTTCCCACAGAACCATTACCGGACAATCCCTCGGATTTCTGAGGGAAATCCGAGGGAACACTTCCCTCGGAATACTTCAATTTCCGAAGGAATAAAATCCCTCGGAATTCCGAGGGATTTCCATTCCCTCGGAATTCCGAGGGATTTTATTCCTTCGGAAATTGAAATATTCTGATAGAATATAT
Source organism: Phtheirospermum japonicum (assembly GCA_014905375.1). Taxonomy (NCBI): domain Eukaryota; kingdom Viridiplantae; phylum Streptophyta; class Magnoliopsida; order Lamiales; family Orobanchaceae; genus Phtheirospermum; species Phtheirospermum japonicum. The sequence continues at coordinate 1,943,162 of BMAC01000019.1, forward strand.
TTCCCTCGGATTTCCGAGGGAACTTTCCCTCGGTATTTTTAATTTTTTAATTTTTTTAATTAATTTTTAATTTTTAATTTTTTGTTTTAATTTTAATTCTTGTTTAATTGTTAAAACTCCCAAAAAATTGAAAAAAGCAATTAAAGAAAAGTCAAATAAATAAATCAATTATAATAAAAAAAATATTTGAAAATTTATGAATTACATGCGTTCGATCGAAACAGTAACAAAGTTTATTAGATAAATAAAAGTGTTCTATGGATGGGGAGGGGGAAACTGCTGCTGCTGCTGATAGGGAGCGGGGAACTGCTGCTGGAAACGAGCGTACATCTCAGCCATCTGGGCGTTCGTCCGCGCCTGAAAATCCTCCTGCTGCCGGCGCTCCTCCGCACGCTGTCGCCTTTCCTCGGCTGCCTGCTGCTGCAACGCCTCAAGCTGCGCCCTCTGAGCCTCGACCTGCGCCTCGAGCTCTCTGATCTGTCTTCTATCAGCCTGGGATGAGGAGGAGGTGGAAGAGTCGCCCTTCAGTAAAACCCTTCGTAGCAGCCACTATCTTCCCATACGCGCCGGTGCCGTAAAGCCGTCCCTTCTTCAAACCGGCGACGCCGAGAAAAACCTGGTCCTGGTCAACCTCGTTACTCTCCTCCTGGGAAGACGCACGCTCCTGCTCCTGGGTCAGATGTCTCTCGTACTCCTCCTGAAATACAACTCGTTATTAAAATTTTACGTTAAAATCAAAGAATAAGTTAAAAATAAAAAAGAGACTCACGTTAATATTAGCAGATCTCGTGTCGATCCACGCGCCGTCTTTCTTCTGGTGCGTACGTTTAAAAAGATCGTAGCACGTAGCCGGCGAACCCGTCTCCCGCTCCTGTATTCAAATAGAATTTTCAAATAATTAACATTAAAATTAAACAAATAAATAATATATTATTATATTATAAATAGCCGTTACTTACTATATCCAAGGCATAGTCGATGGTAGATCTAGCACCCCCCGTGTGCTTCGACATCCCAGTCCCCGGTCCAGCAGGCTCGCTCTTCCTATTCTTGCTGCACTGCTCGAATTTCTTCTTGTTCTCGGGCTTATCCCACTCAGTCTTCCAAGCCCTAGTTGAAATGGATGATATATAAGATACGATATAATTCATATGTTATAAATAAAAAATTCTAATTTAATAAAAAAACACATTGGGAAAAACCCTCGAAAAAATAGAAAATATAGTAAAAAATAGAAACGAATCCCATCATTTCACGACCGGGGCGGGGAGGGGTGCGCGTCGTCGTCGTGGAACCACGGGTCGGGCGTCGATCGTTCCGGACGCGTTT
>BMAC01000019.1:1958997-1974154 GCA_014905375.1 Phtheirospermum japonicum
GGCTCCAAGTAATTTTTTTCTTCGCGTTCTTCTTCCTTTCTTATTTGTCGTCTTGCGTTGTGCGTCCTTCACAAGAAATCCGTGCGTCTTGATCTTTAAAAACCATGTCCAAGTATTAGGAGTTCTTGTGCCTTAAATAGACAACCTAGAATCCTAAACTTGGTAAAATCCTAAAAACAAATCCTAAACACAATCTAGGAATAATTAAAGTCTTGTGCATAAACTAGGAAACATAATATTGTCCTAAATCTAGTTTCTTAACTTACTTTGTGCCCAAGAAAGGCAAATAACAAAATAGGAATTATTGTCAAGAATAAATTCCTCAACATCTTATTTTTATTCTTCTAATATAAAAATATAAAGAATTTATATCTAATTAGAAAAAACATATATAAGTTGAATTAATTTTTGTTTACAATAAAAGTTGAAATAATCTTATTATAATTTTAAATATTTATATAAGAAAAATATAAGTTATATAAAGTTATTACAAAAGGGAAATAAATATAAAAATATAAACTTAAAGTTTTTTTTATCTAATCCCAATATAATAAATTGAAAATAATATTAAAAATATATATGAAAAACTATTGTTACACCAAACAAAAAATAAAAACAAAGTGAAACAAAAAAGATAACGTAATACTAATACTAATAATAAATTATTATGCCTAGAAAAATAAATATTAAATATATTCTAAATATTTTTATCTAATTAAAATATAATGCATTGATACATATATATTATATATCTGCACGAACAAATTAGTATCTTACAAAGAAAAAAAAGAAATTAAAATAATATTACATATACTACAAGTTAGATGCACAATATTTTTTCAATAGAATTATCAGTGTCTTATAAATTTAATATTTTATATCACATATTCACATGTAATACGCGGGTGTTGTATATTTTACATTTATCACTACAAAAAAAAAACAAATTTCCGAGGGAATTTTCCCTCGGTTTTGAGTGAATATCGCTCGGTTTTGGGCAAAACCGAGGGAAAAATTCCCTCGGAAAAACCTTTCTCGGAGTTTATTTTCGAGAGCATATTTCCCTCGGAAATCTGAAACCGAGGGAATTCTAAGGGACACATTCCCTCGGAAATATCTCCGTGCAATCCCTCGGAAAATCGAGGGAAAATCGATGGACATTATTCCCTCGGAATTCCGAGGGAATATAATTCCCTCGGTTACGTTCCCTTGGAATTCCGACGGAACAATGTCCCTCGGAACACCTAGGGATTTGTCGTCCCTCGGAATTCCGAGGGACAAATATTCCCTCGGATTTTTGATATTTCCGAGGGATTTTTCCCTCGGTTTTAATTTTTTTTATTAACTTTTAATTTTAGATTTTTAATTTTAATTCCTGCTCAATTATTAAAATTCCCAAAAATTTGAAAAAGTAATTAAAGAAAAGACAAATAAATAAACCAATTATTATAAAAAATATTTGAAAATTTAAGAATATTTACATGCGTTCGACACAGTAACAAAGTTTATATGAACCGTAAAAATTTCCTATGGATGGGGAGGGGGTACTGCTGCTGCTGATGGGGAGGGGGCAACTGCTGCTGGAAACGAGCATATAGCTCAGCTATCTGTTCCATCTGAGCATTCATTCCCGCCTGAAATTCCTCCTGCTGCTGGCGCTCCTCCGCACGTTGTCGCCTTTCCTCGGCTGCCTCCTGCTGCATCGCCTCGAGCTGCGCCCTCTGAGCCTCGACCTGCGCCTCGAGCTCTCTGACGTGGCTCCTATCAGCCTGGGAGGAGGTGGAAGAGCGGCCCTTTAATAAACCCTTCGTAGCAGCCACAATATTCCCATACGCGCCGGTGCCGTAATGTCGTCCCTTGCTCATCCCGACGATGCCGAGGAAAACCAGGTCCTTTTCAACCTCGCTACTCCCCTCCTGGGAAGAAGACGCATGTTCCTGTTCCTGGGTCAGTTGTCGCTCGTACTCCTCCTGAAATACAACTCGTTATTACAATTTTACGTTAAAATAAAAGAATAAGTTAAAAATAAGAAAGAGACGCACATTAATAAGACTATATCTCGTATCGATAAATGCGCCATCTTTCTTTTGGTGCGTACGTTTAAAAAGATCGTAGCACGTAGCTGGCGCACCCGTCTCCCGCTCCTGTATTCAAATAGAATTTTCAAATAATTAACATTAAAATTAAACAAATAAATATTATATTATTATATTCTAAAATTACTTACTATATCCAAAGCATAGTCGATAGTAGATCTAGAACCCCCCGTGTGCTTCGACATCCCAGTCCCCGGCCCAGCAGGCTCGCTCCTCTTGTTCCGGCTGCACTGCTCGGATTTGGCCTTGTTCTCGGGCTTATCCCACTCAAACTTCCAAGCCCTAGTTGAAATGGATGATATATAAGATACGATATAAATTATATGTTATAAATAAAAAATTCTAATTTAATAAGAAAACACATAACAGAATCGTTTACCTATAGACCTCCTCGAGGAGGCACTCCGGACGACCACCACTATGGGACTTAATATGCTACTTATACTCGTTAATCTGCCTCCCGTAAAGAGCTCCGATCATCGAAAAAAATACCTTTCGTATGTCTTTATCACTATACTCCACTAGGTCCCAATAACAAACCTCCTGCAAAATAAAGCAATAATTACAATTCAATTGAAACATATGATTGTGTTTTTATGGTAAATATTAACAAATTTGGACACAAAATAATAATTACCTTAAACATCTCCCACCAGAACGTCTTAGTCGCCTTAGGGACCTCCTTATAGAACCACCCGGCGGGATGGAGATCCCTCTCAAAGATCATACGGAGTATAGTGGACACCTTGCCCCCTATGCTGTGCAGCCTGTATTCAATTGTGTTTTTATTTTTTTACGAATAAAATTTAATCATAATGATAATTATAATTTTAAAATCATTGATTTACTTACTTCGTCCCTGCAATATAAACCTGGGTCATACCCCTCTGCGGTGCGACCAACTTTCGTTGGGTCCGTGATGTACCCGCATCGGACGGGGTCATTGATGGTGTATGCGACGTTGGTGTCGCGTAGGGGTCTGCGTCGCTGGATGATCACTACCGAGACCCATGTAGTCGGTGTCGAAATCAGCTAAACGATTAGCCGACCCCATAATTGAAAGACCTACGCTACCGGATCCTCGATGCAACGACATCTGATAAATTTATTAGATAATAATACGAGCATTTTACAAAATACCAGTATATATTAGACACCAAAAGGTATTAATAAATCCAAATTAAAAAAAGTAGTTATAAAAAAAGTGTGTTTTACAATAAGAATAAATTACATATATTTCAACTAAACTAATCACTTTCGCTATTAAATGTATCATCAAACTCATCTTCATCCGTATCTTGATCTGTATCTTGATCGGTAAGTAACTCTTCTTCTGTATCATCATTTGTCTCGTTATTACCAAGTTCCTCCACGTAATTATCATTGAGGTCGTGCAACTAAAAATTGACATCGTCGAGTTGAATCGGACTGCGTGTATCTATAGCTTCCTCTTGAAATGATTCTTCTGGTAGAGGCTCGATAAACTCAACATTTGATCTCGCCTTTATTTTACACATTGCCCACCAGTCCATTTTGTCTCGTCTCAAACTTGGGTATGCACAGTAGTATACTTGTGCAGCTTGGGAAGCAAGTACAAAAGGTACATATCGATTGAACCAACGCTTATGATTGATATCGACAATCTTATAATTTGGATGGACTTTTGTGACTGCACTTGTTGGATCAAACCATTTGCAATTGAACAATAGTGTGTTTTTCTTCATTCGGCTGGTGTATTCGAGCTGCACAATTTCTATGAGACGACCGTAATAATCACATTCGGTGGCCCCAATAGTTGACCCTTTAATACATACTCCACTACTCGATGTTGCTTTGTTAGGTCCGTGCTCCAATGTGTGAAATCTATAACCATTTATCTTACATCCGGTATACATTTTCACAAATCTTGATGGACCCTCGGCTAGACTCCTAATGTTCTCGTCGATCACATTGTTCGAACGATCTCTAGCCTATGACATTGACAAATTATTTTAATTTTGGAAATATATTATATAAATAGATACCATAATTATATGATATGCATCTCGGTATCGAACGTCTTACATAATGTTTGAACCAATTGGCAAATTCATTTTCTAATTGTTCGTTGATTCGATCTTCATTAATGTTTGGGTGGAGACGTTGAATGCTCTTCGTGTAGAAACTACATATAACGTTACACAATTCAAGGAAAAAAGTATTAGTACATTTATATATATGTATAAATCGGAATGAGTATTCATACCTAACATATTGTTCGACCTCCACACAATGTAGCAACACGTAGATCCTTGCAGCGTTGTATTCTTTTTCACTTAGAAATATTTTTCCCTTTTCACCAAACGTCTCTCCACATTTCTTAAACACCGAGTTAATTTCGTCACCGTCATCGACACAATTGCGAAAGTCGTCATTTCTAGGCATATTTGTTCTTTTAGTTGAAACGTGATCTTCAAAATAGTATGAACTAAAATTTGAAGCCTCGTCGACCAGATATGCATTTGCTATCGACCCTTCAACACTTGCCTTATTTTTCACGCTGTTCTTTAGTTTACGAAGATACCTCTCGAACGGGTACATCCATCTATACTGTACTGGGCCAGCAATTCTCGCTTCATACGCAAGATGAACGGGCAGATGCTCCATCRAGTCAAAAAAACTTGGAGGGAAGATCAGTTCCATTTGGCACAATCTTAACGGAATGTCACGCTCAAGTCGACTCATATCTTTGGTGCGAATGACTGTTGATGTGAGATCTTTGAAAAATAAACTCAATTCGGTTAGAGCCTTCTATACGTTCGGAGGAAGCAGTTCATGAAAGGCTATTGGTATCAACCTCTGCATGAATACATGACAATCATGACTCTTCATCCCGATCAGACGAGATTCCTTCTTGTCAATGCAACGCCCCAAATTTGATGCGTACCCATCTGGAAATCGAAAATATTTCACCCAATCGCAAACGGTAGCTTTCGACGGCTTGTCAAGTGTGTAACAGGCTTTAGGACACTTTCCTGACCCATCTGGTGCCAACTCTGGGCGATTACAATACTCATTCAACTCTTCCCTAGATTTACGCGTGTCCTTGGTCTTCCCTTTGATATTCATCACCGTATTGAAAACATTGTCAAACACATTCTCTTAGATGTGCATAACATCTAAATTGTGACGAATTAGATTTGTCCTCCAATATGGCAGATCCCAAAAAATGCTTCGTTTTCTCCAACAAGACGTTCGGGATATTTGCGCGTTAACTTGCTGCATCCAGTTTAGTGACTTTCAGAAGCCCCAATCTTTCTATTTCTGCCAAAATTTCTATCCCTGAGCGCACTTCTGGCGGTGGAGTCTCGACAGATCTTCTTTTTCTAAATCGTCGTTTATCTTTTCGAAAATGGTGATCATGATCAAGGAATTTTCGGTGATTGTCGAACCACGATTGCTTCCCACTGCACTAGAGTGAAGGCGTCCGACCGTTCCATACAGTAAGGACAAGCTTTTTGACCGACCGTACTCCATCCGGACAACATAGAATACGCAGGGAAATCGCTGATTGTCCACATAAGGGCTGCTCGCAATTGAAAATTCTGTTTCTTAGATATATCGTACGAGAGAGCCCCAACCGTCTACAACTGATTCAATTCATGGATTTGGGGTTGGAGAAACACATGAAGTTTGTCTTTTGGATTCTTTGGCCCTAGTACAAGAACGCTCAAGAACATGAACTGTTCTTTCATGCACATCCAAGGAGGTAAGTTGTAGGGTGTGACTATGACGGGCCACGATGAGTATTGTGCTCCAAAGCTTCCAAATGGTTGAAATATAATGCATTGATACATATATATTATATATCTGCACGAACAAATTAGTATCTTACGAAGAAAAAAAAAAGAAATTAAAATAATATTACATATACTACAAGTTAGATGCACGACATTTTTTCAATAGAAGTATCAGTGTCTTATAAATTTAATATTTTATATCACATATTCACATGTAACACGCGGGTGTTGTATATTTTACATTTTTCAAACTCAATCTTATGCGGGTTTCCCCGTTATTATTAAATATTGATTAGACATCTATACAATGCGACACGAGTTGAGGGTATGACATCCATTTATGTTTTCAAAGTATGTAAGTAATATTATTAACGAATTTTATCTAAACATTAAAATACAAAATAATGTAATAATAATTAATGATTAGAGATTAGACACGGGTTTAGAATTTGACTTTTTTTGAATTTTTAAAAGTATGTAAATAAATTATTAACGAACTGGATCTAAGCATGAAAATAAAAATTTAATAATTATAATAATTAATAAATAAATTAGACATGTACAAGTCAAGAGTTGAGAATACATCATTTGAATTTCTCATTTTACATAAAAATTTATAATTATCGCAAATATTTTTTATATTTATCTTTTGATAAACCCGTGTCATACATGGGTATTAAACTAGTTCTTTAATATTTAAAAAAACTAAGAAACATTATAAAATAATAACATAAATCATAAAAATTGAAGTACGTTAATATAAGAAATATATTTCATTTACAAGTACTTATTAAATAAGTTATTAATAAAAAATCACAAAGATGTTAATTGTTTAAATAATATAAAATAAATAATTTTTTAAAAAAATGGGATAGATATATAAATAATTAAATTCTAAATAATCATTTACTAAATAAATAAAAAAACACTTAAAATGTTAGATGAGAAAAGGAATCCGAAAGAAAATCTACTCAGATAAATATAAAATATAGGTTTTAATTCTAGATTTCTTAAATGAAAGAAAATAAGAAAAACAAAGAAATATTATAAGATATACAAATTTGAAAGTACATTGAAAAAAAGATAAGAATATAATAATTATTATATATAAGTTCTAAATGATTTTTAAAAATGAAAAAATAAGAATAAAATAGAAATATTACAATATAATGTTATATAAATTCGAAAGTAGTTTGAAATAAAATAAAAACATAATAAAGTTATTTTTAAGTTTAAATAATTTCTAAACATTTATTTTAAGGAATATATATAAAGATAAAATTAGAAATATTATAAAATAGTATAATAATCAACAATAGTTATACAGTAATTTAAATAAATATATAAAAGTTAATACTAAATAATTTATTATCTATTAAAAGTTGATAATACAATAATAAATATATCTGAAAAGTTGACTGATTCGCAGCCCAGAAGGTGATGTGCTGCGGGCTTTCTCAATTTCTTTTCAGGCTCAGCGCAACATTGAAGCTGAAGCCCTGGCGTTGGCATTTGGATTGGATCTCCTAGAAGAATTCTCGCCCCAATCCTGGTGGATTTAACTGGATGCACAGGCGCTGCTATTACTCATTCAAAAATCGGATCAGCAAGGTCATTTGACCTTATATCATGCTTTGATGAAGATTCATAAATTCTGTTTGGGCCGCGAATTTATTTTACACATGTATTTCGGAAAGGTAATAAACCGGCTGATTATCTCGCAGATTTAGGAAGCTGTGAGCAGCGAAATGTCGTATAGACCTATGATACGTTACCGAAAAATTGTAAGAGTCTTTGTAGGATGGATCCCCTTGGTATTTCGTCCTTTCGTTATGACATAATTGTAGTTTGTTAATCTGTAATTTTCTAATGTTTGAATTGTCTTTCTTAGAATATATAAGTGGGGCAATTCCCTTATACACCTAAAGTTAACAATTATATCCCATCTAATCCACTATTATTTCTCATTTCCCACCTACTCATAATAACATTCGAGTAGTCTAATTTGCCCATATATGAATTGACGATCTAAAAATGACTTCTTAGAATCAACCCCCAATTTCTGCACTTTCTCTTGTGTTGGTGAATTTCTATGTCCATGGTTTTTTTCCCTTAAAAAAAAGAATTAGTTAAACATTGTGAAATTCATAATTGTCATGTGTTCTTACTGAAAACCAATCGAGTGTATTCTTTTTCTTTCAAATTTGTAGTATGGAATCCTAGAATTAAACGACATATGTTAATTACATGTTGATTTGAGAAATGGTATTTTATTAATTTTATAATCTAGAATTCTAGAATTATATTGAAAATATAAAATTCATATTATTATTCAAGAGATTATAGAATTTATGTGATAGCTGCTATTAATTTCTTATGTAATATGGACATAGTTGTATGTAGTATAGATTTAAAAATAAAAAATAAAAAATTCCAAACTGGAAGGCAATTTTGAAATATAGTATGTAATCTTCTTTGAGAATAATATATTCCAAACTAAAAAGAAAATAAAAAATCTTAAAATATGTTTGTATTTTAAACTTATGTGGCGTCTCGTTCCAATATAAAAATCGTTCAAGTTGTGGTATATTTCTATTTACATTACATCATTCTCACAATAAATAATGTTCTAGTGCTTTCATAATGACACTTTTGAAAGATTTGTGATAGCTATAAAAAGAAAATAAAAAATCTTAAAATATGATTGTATTTTAAACTTATGTGGCGTCTCGTTCCAATATAGAAATCGTTCAAGTTGTGGTATATTTCTATTTACATTACATCATTCTCACAATAAATAATGTTCTAGTGATTTTATATATGCAATCAACGGGGATTAGTTGTTAAATATAGCTAATTACCCTTAATGTGACGTTCAAACCCGAATAACACCGAAATTGTGAAAATATTAAGCACCCCTTGAGGTATATTGATTCAAGCTTTTATGTCGGCCTACTTATAAATATTTGTCAGAAATTTAATAGCTTGCCCGCAAGAGAACGGGATCGCGTGTAGAGTGGCAAAGTTAACTCGAGTCGTCTCTCGAGGGAACATACAATCGAAATCTCAAATAGTTTGTTCAATTGCAAATAACAAGAAATACTTATACAACTTGGGGGGGGGGGGGGGGGGGTTGATTGTTTTGATTACCTAAGAATGTAAAATGCATGAACAATAATTTAAACTAAGTAATTTAATTCAGCAACTAGAACTTGTAAATTCAAGAAATTAATCTAAAACTCAATCAAGATCAACTAGCGTAATTGAAAAGCAATCTTCTAGAGCATAAGATAAATGAAATGAATTAACTAAGACGAATAATAACCAATCACTAATTAAATTAAAGATTACGAATCCGAATATCAAAAGTATCTAAGGTTTCAAGCATGAAATAATTCAAGAACAATAATTGAAAAACAACTACTTAATTGCACACAATTAAACTACGAAAGCAAATAAAGAGTTTATAGTACTTATTAAACTAAGAATTGCAGTAAAATTCTCCAGATAATCCGGAGAGGTTGCGCGAATCTTGGCCGAGAATCGAGTTGCGAACTAATCGGTTGTGCTTGGAATGTACGACTCTTGATTCTTCGATCTTGATCCTCGACATTGTTATGGAATGTAAGGTGCATTGTTTAAAGGCTGAACGAGCGTAAGTATGGTCGTAGTGGTGTATCATGTGTGTCTGGGATGGACATGGAGAAGGGTATTTATAGTTTTCCCTTAGCTTGGAGCATAAGAAACCCATAAAACCCATTTCTGGGCCGTCGCGTCGACCAACGCGAGCTGGGGCTCGGCGTCGACGCATCTGGTGCTCTCGCGTCGACAGGGCATGGGCGTCGATCAACGCTTCAGAGAGTTACGTCGATTTGTGCATCGATGGACGCACCTTGGATCGACGCTTCAGAAAGTTACGTCGGCTTGGCGTCGACATAGCGCCGACCGACGCAGCTTCGCTTCAGCTCTCATTCTCTCGATCTTTCAGCTACTCTTTCACCGAAAAGCTCGATCTTTGCCTCTCGATCATCATCCTTCATCTTTTACGTGCTGAACTCTTCCGGTTACTTAGCTCTAAGGTGAGAAACAACGAATAATCACCTATTCTTACTCATTACGATCAAAATACGGTAAAATAAGCTGGAAGTATAAAAATACGGAATTACGCTTAAACTATCCAACTTATACCAAAAACAAACAGAAAAACGAACTAAAAGCTAATAAAAATAAGGAAAAATACGTGCTAATCAGATATCTAATATATATTTTATAAGGTTACCATATTCATTCGAGAGATGGAAAATATAATTAAGACCAAAATTCTTGTAAATTCCGGAATTATGAGGATTATTGTAAATTCTTGTAAATTCTGAAATTCTTGAATACTCCGAAAATATAATTAAGACCGAAATACTATGTCATTTTAAGAATCCATATGCAGTTTTAACCTTATGAGGATTATAATTTTTTGATTTTATGAATTAGTATATATTTGGTATGAATATTTTAGTTTAAGTATATAAGTTATAAATATGAGGAATAATTACGAAATAAATATGTGAGAATTTTATTCTTACCAGTTATATATTTGATACAATAGTTAATTATGTTAAATATTTTTTTTCATTTATACTTCAATTACCAAATGTTTAGTAATTATGAGGGTAGTGTAATTTGATATGTAATTAATTGTATAATATATCTTTGAATAGCTTAATCATGGTAACTTTATTATGGAGATTTTTAGTTGAAATGAGTTTCATATCTATATATGATTTTTAGTTAAAATCAGTTTCATATCTATATTTGGTTGAAATCAATTTTATATCTATATATGATTTTTACTTGAAATCAGTTTCATATTTATATATATACACACGTATATATGTATATTGATAATATAAATCTTACTGATTTACACTTAATTTCTTTCTTAAATCATGGTAACATGATCAATTGAGATATTTAGTTAAAATCAGTTTCATATATTTAGCACTCCATATATTTGGGCATACATTTTTTCATTTATTCAACGTAATTATATTTTGAATTTGTATGAATATATAATTAAAAATAACGAATATCATCTAATTGTGAAAACATAAAAATAATTAACAATAATTAATGAATAATAATTAGAAAATAGTACGATATCGCAATGATTACAAATAGTTTATATCTTTAAAATTAACTTTTAATAAATCTCATGCGACACAGGTAGCGCAACGGTCACATTACACACCAAGTATTTATATTTAATTAATAATAATAAACCGATAAAATTATTAAATAATCAATTGCATAGAAAAAAGTCAGTGAAAATTTTGAGGATGGATTTAAGCCCAAAGTACATATTGCAAAATCAAGAATTACAAACAAAGCAAATACCCCGTTATTCTAAGGACCATCTAAATTATTTTCGCAAGTGCTCTCGCATCATCATCATCTCCTTAAACAGATTTTGATGGTTTATTATTATTACTATTAATATCTCCTTCCTTGGCCTTCTTTTTCCTTTTTTTTGGCAGCAACAGATTTTGGTTTTGAAAGCAGAGCCTGATCAGCTGGAGTGTATTTGTTATTAATAAAAAGGCAGAAAGTCAGAGATAAATTATACGTATTAGGATTTTACCCAGATAAGGAGTTGTACTTTATGCTTTTAAACAAAAGTAGACTACATGTTACCCATACTATCTTTTTCATGCTATTCTTTACATTAATTCTCCCAGGTCATTTTTTGATCCGCAAACATGCATGTTTCACCATTTCATATTCAGAGGATAGTGAGCAATTGAATATGTAAACAACCAAATTCTTTCTGAAAATTACTGAAAACAAAGAAAATGATGTTTTCTGGAAAATACCAAATCGACAGGAATGATACCAAAACAAATATTTAAAAAGAGTTTAAATCATAAAGATCTATTCTATTTCTATGAGTTCCAGATTTTTGGATGATTATTCGACCACTCATAATTTCCTGATCTTTTTGAATTGAAAAAGAAAAATAGAACAATTAGGTCGTCGATCGGGAAAAAAAGAATGAACAAAACAATAAATAAATCTTACAATTTGAATTTTATAATTTCCAAGCAAAACTTTAAAAACAAAATTGGGATTAACATGACCAGAATGTTTTGAAGATAGGAACAAAAAGAAGAAAACGGGCTGTGATTAAGTTCTGCAAAAATGGGGAGGACAATTGTTTCACCCCAAAATATGATACTGCCTGAAGACCGGTATGCCTTCCCGACCTGCACACAAATACACGTTAGAAAGGACCACCGGTGGTTTTCCGGTGGTAACCTCTCCGATGCTTAAGTCAGAAAGCGTATGAGGTGTTTTCCAGGAAGCAAAGAGGGAATGCACAAAAGAATGACATACCTCCCTCAGCCTTGGGGCTGAGATATTTATAGTTCTTCCCAGTGGGGACCCTTTCTGGGATCTTGGGAACAAGGGCCGCGAATCAGGGGCCGTTGAGGCAACAAATTCTGACAAGTGGTCCCACTTGTCTTCCTCAAAGGGGGTCAGGAGACCAGGTCTTCCCTGGGCCTGCTCTTCCCTCAACTCTGTCCACCTCGGGACGATCATGTTTTCTAGCGGGAGCCAGGTCAAACCTTACCCAAGCCTGAACTGTCTTGTTCTCCTTTTTTGAACCATCCGGGTCCTGGAAATCTCTACCAGGTTAGGCCAATTCTTTTACCAGCCCTGCCTTCTAAAGAAGCCTGATCAATCCTTTCTTTTGGATCACGTTGACCTTACCTCCTTTTTATTATCTCAGGTCAGGTCTACAGTCCTAACTTATCCAGAGCTAATCTTCTAATGAATTTCCCAAGGATCTCTTCTAGATATCAGCTCAGTGTAATCTTCTTCATAGAGGAGATCAGGCCTTGCTTTGAGAAGAAGATCTGATCAAAAGCCCTGGTCACTCTGGTCCAACCGTGCTTATCTAGCGGTTTTCCAAATCAGGTCTACCCACACCAAGTCTAACCTACTCCTGCCACATCAACTCCTCCCCCCAAATTAGTGAGGGTAGAGCTGTGAGAGCTTCATGGTTATCTCAGTACAGGATGGTCCCACCTCCTTTAGTGCTTCTCGTATCAATGCGAATCCCGAGAAATCCGCCTGACAACCAGGCCTAATTATTGGCATAGCAGTGTCGGCTCACATCCCCAAGCGGCCTCAATTCCCACACGTCTCCTCAAATACTGACAGGTTGGTGGCACATGTCCTACCCCAGGACGATTGTCTTTCCAGCTCATTACCTATGGTACTGTCCACATTAAATTCGGGGATCCCATCAAATCCCGCCTTTCTCGATTCCCATTTTTTAAATTTATCCACTTGCCTTTTTGTCCCTCCACATCTCTTTTTCCCTTCACTTTTCAAATTCTATTTTCACAACTTCTCGAATTCTCCCTTTTTCCTCTCTAGCATTTCGGCGAGTTTCTCCATTTCAAATTTTCTTCATCCAGCTTCGATTATTCCGTAACCAGGTACTTCCTTATTTATTCTACATCCTTTAATTATGTCGACTTCTTCCTCTTCCAATTCTGATGTGAGGACCTCGTCGGAGCATCCGGCGAATTCCACTTCCTCCATAGATTTATCATTATCTGAGTCACCCCCGGTGGCTCCCCCAGCAGAGGTTCCGCCCGCTTTCCCTTACCTTCCTGGTGACAATGTCTCCTCGATAGTAAGTAACCAAACTCTTAAGGAGATACGCACTACTGATTCAAACTTTTGTGTCGCCTACTTATGAAAATTTTTCAAAAGATCAATAGCTTGCCCGCAAGAGAACGGGGTCGCGCGTAGTTTGGCAACTTGACTCGAGTCGTCTCTCAAGGAACATACAATCGGAATTTTAAATAGTTTTTTCAATACAAAACGCATACAAATTGGGGGGGATTTTGATTTTTTTTTATTATCTAAGAATTTAAAACGCATGAACACTAATTAAAACTAGGTATTTAAATTCAGCAAATAGAACTTATAAACTAGAGAGATTAATCTAAGAACTCAAACAAGATTAACTAGCGTAAAATAAAAACAATTATCTAGAAAGAAATGTAAACAAAATAAACTAACCAAGCATGAATAAAACTAAGCATAAATTAAATCAAGATTACGAATTGCAATATCAAAAGTATCTGAAGTTCGAAACATGAAATAACTCAAGAACAATTATTAGAAACTACTACTTAATTGCAAAAATTAAACTAAGAAAGCGATAAAAGAGTTTGAGTACTTATTTAAACTAAGGAATGCAGTAGATTCTCCAGCTAATCCGGAGAGGAGGGTTGAACTTTGTCGAAGAACGAATCACGAACCGATGGTTGGAGCTTAGCGATCCTCGAATCTTCGATCTCGATCAATTGGTGTGATATGGAAGCGGATGGTGTTGTTCTCGAACACAAGAGATCGTATTTTCAGAGTATGGGGGAGAGGTGTCTGTATTTGGGACGGACTTAGAAGGGTTTATATAGATTTCCCTTGACTTGGAGCATAAGAAACCCTAAAATCTCGATTCTGGGCCGTCGCGTCGACGGTGCGTCGACTGACGCGTGCCAGCGCTCAGCGTCGGTGCGGCCAGGGCGTGCGCATCAGCTGGGCGGATGCGTCGACTGTGTGGGTCGACATCGACGCTTCAGCAAGTTGCGTCGACGGTGCATCGACATCGGTGCGTCGACATTGACCCTTCAGCAAGTTGCGTCGACAGTGCATCGACGCTGCGTCGACTGACGTGGATCATGGCTCGCGTCGACGGTGCATTGACGGTCGCGTCAGCCGACGCAACTGCGCGTCTGCCTCCGTCTCTCTCTATCTTTTGCTACTCGTTTCACCGGAAAGCCCGTTCTCCTATTCTTGAACATCGAACTTCGTCTATTACGCGCTGAAGTCTTCCGGTTACTTAGCTGTAAGGTGAAAAACAACGAAATATCACCTAATTGCTTGCATCAATTACGATCAAAATACGGTAAAATAAGCTGGAATTATAAAAATACGAGATTATGCTTAAATCTTCCAACTTATACCAAAAACAAATAGAAAAATGAACTAAAAAGCTAATAAAAATAAGGACAAATCTGTCTAATCAACTACCCCACGCTTAATTGGTTTGTTCGTCCTCGAACAAACGATAGATTCAAAGTATAGCTAGAAATGAAAATCAGTTCAAGCAAAGAGTCGTGCTATGCTACATAAATAATTTTGAAAATATAGGTACAAGTAATGCAACTTCAAACACTCCACCTATTACATTGTCGCTTCAAAATAAAATCA
>BMAC01000019.1:1985293-2003843 GCA_014905375.1 Phtheirospermum japonicum
AATCAGGTCAGGAAAATTTTAGGACATCCGTCCTTAGCCAATCCTGGCTTTAACTGACAATCAGGTCAGGAAAATTTTAGGACATCCGTCCTTAGTCAATCTTGGGCCCTTTTGCGCGCCAAAACTCAAATTCACTTTCCCGCTCCTTCTTTTCCTATATAATAGTGCCCCTCCTAGTTAATTTCCTTGCATAATGGCGTCTTCATCGTCCTCCAACTTCTTTACCCCCGAGGAGCATATCCGAATGCTTCATAAAAAAGAACGTCTGAAGGAAGAAGTCACCGAATTGCAGGATCAACTGCGAGAACGCACAAAGAAACTGGCTGAGAAGAAATCGTTATTCCGTTGCGAACGGCAGCGCCTTGAAAAGATCATTGCTGATTTAAAGAGGGAGAACGCGGAACTTCAAGTTGACTGGGACATCGCAGTGGATGTGTCCGAGCATTTTTGCGTCCGTCTCTTGGAGCACAAGGATGAGATTAAGCGCCTCCGTCAGCTTCTCGATTCTACACCCTCTTCCTGAAGCTGTGTTTTCTGCTTTCTTATGCTTGTTATTTGTGTTTCGGTGATTGTTAATGCACCATGAAGGTGTCTTCTTATGTTATATCGTTTGTGTCATTAATAATAAACGTGCTCATTGATGTTTTTGAATTTCTCGTTGATTTCTCCCGCTGTGATCTGTAAATTTATTCAACTGTGAATTGATTCAATCAGACAGACAAGACGTTACAATTAAGTATAAAATTTTCTTAGATTAACAATGTTCCACGCGTGGGGTAATGTCGTGCCATCCAGCTCTTCCAGCCTGTACGTGCCACCGGGCAAGGTCTGGATAACTCTTACCGGTCCTCGCCAAGACTCTTCCAACTTCCCTTTTGCTTGCCCCAGGTCAGACCATCGTAAGACCAGATCTCCTACTCGGAATTTCCGTCTAACCACAGTTTTGTCATACGCCGCTTTCACCCTTCCCTTAATATGTTCCATTCGTAACGCAGCCTGTTCTCTTTTTTCCTCAATCAGGTCTAAAGCATCCTGCCTTAACAGCTCATTCTGTTCTTCATCAAAATTTTGGATCCGATGAGTTTTATGGCTGACCTCTGCGGGTACTACAGCGTCCATACCATACACTAAACTGAAATGGGTTTCACCTGTACTTTCTTTCGGATTCGTACGATACGCCCATAACACGGAGCTCAGCTCTTCCACCCACTTTCCTCCAGATCTGTCCAGTCGCGATTTGATTCCTTGGACTAAAATGCGGTTAGTTACTTCAACCTGACCATTCGCTTGTGGGTGGTATACATTCGTAAAGTGTTTCTGAATGTTCATCTTGGCACACCAAGCCTTTATCTTGGCTCCTGCAAATTGGGTCTCATTGTCCGACACCACTATTCTCGGTATACCGAAACGATAGACCACATTCTTCCAAATGAAACCCATTACAGCTTCCTCTGTTATTCTAGCGAGAGCCTCGGCCTCCACCCACTTACTGAAGTAGTCAATAGCCACGATCAAAAACCTTTTCTGAGCTGGGGTCATCGGGAATGGGCCAACCAGATCAATACCCCACTTTGCGAAGGGACAGGGGGAACTCATCACCATGAGCTCTTCCGCCGGTTGGTGGATTAGTGGGGCCATTTTCTGGCACTTTTCACAATTTTTAACGAAGTCGTCAGCTTCCTTTCTCAGGGAAGGCTAGAAATAACCAGCTCTTAATACTTTACTGGCCAGAGCTCTGGGCCCCATATGGTTGCCAAAACAACCCTCGTGTATCTCTCTTAACACCAGCCTTCCTTCTGTTTGGGATAAGCATCTCAAAAGAGGCTGACCAAATCCTCTCCTGAACAACTCTCCCTTGATCAGGCAGAATCGAGCAGACCTGCTCCGTATCTTCGCCGCTTCTCTCTTTTCCCCCGGCAAGACGTTCTTTTCAAGGTATCTTTTTATAGGGGAACGCCAATCGTCCTCCTCGGCAATAGTACAGATCTGCTCAACTCCGAACTCCTCCTCTGCCTTTAATAAGGTGATCTTTCGCTCGGAACAATCCGCGGATGAACTTGCTATTTTGGCTAAGAAGTCTGCACGGCCGTTTTCTTCTCTGGGAATCTGAACAACAGTTAATTCTTTCATACCTTTGGCTAGATCTCTAAATTTAGCCAAGTATCTCTGCATGTGTTCTTCTCTCGTCTCAAAATCTCCACTAATTTGCTTACACACGAGTTGAGAATCAATCTTGGCAGATACGTGATCCGCACCCAGGTCTTTCGCCATCTGGACACCTCTCAACAGGGCTTCATACTCCGTCGCATTGTTAGAGAGTGTTGTATTCAATCGAATAGCAAACTCGGTAGACACCCCCTCTGGATTGATCAGGACAATTCCCGCTCCGCAGCCCTGATTGCAGACAGAGCCATCCGTAAAGATCGTCCATCTTTCTAATTCTTCGGGGAGTCCAGTCATTTCTTGCATGAAATCTGCTAAGGCCTGAGCTTTAATCGCTGTCCTGGCTTCAAAGCTAATATCGAATTCACTTAGCTCGATTATCCATTTGACCAGTCTACCTGATGCTTCCGGCTTATCCATGACTGCCTTCAAAGGCAAATTTGTTCGCACAATTATAGCATGCGACAGGAAATATGGACGTAATTTCCGGGCCGTTCCCACAAGGGCCAGCACTGCTCGTTCTACTTCTACATATCTTGCTTCGGCATCATGTAAGACCTTGCTCCAGTAATAGACTGGATTCTGAATCTTCCCTTCCTCTCGCAGTAAGACAGAGCTGACTGCCTGCTGTCCTACCGATAAGTACAGAATGAGGGGTTCTCCCAGGACAGGTTTTGTTAGCAAGGTCATACTAGCCAAATGCTCCTTTAATGCGACAAATGCTTCCTCACACTCATCATTCCACTGAAATTTTGCTTTCTTCCTTAGAGCTTGGAAGAATGGTAAGCTCCTCTCTGCAGATCTGGACAAGAATCTACTTAACGCATTAATACGCCCTGCTAAACATTGCATCTCTTTCACATTCCTAGGTGCTCGCATGTCCATAATTGCTCTGGCTTTCTTGGGATTTGCCTTGATACCCTTTTCCGTGACCATGTAGCCTAAGAATTTGCCAGCTCTGACACCGAAAGCGCACTTCTTAGGATTAAGCTTCATCCTATATCGCCGTAGAGTATCAAAGGTTTCCCACAGGTCTTCTACATGTGATGTTGCTTTCACACTTTTGACCAACATATCATCCACGTAAACTTCCATATTCCGCCCAAGCTGACTTTTAAACATCTTGTCAACCAAACGCTGATAGGTGGCTCCTGCGTTTTTCAAGCCGAAGGGCATCACGACATAGCAATATGTCCCCTTCGGGGTAATGATACTGACCCGCTTCCAATCATCCCTAGCCAGTCTGATTTGATGATATCTCCGAGACGCATCCATCATACTCAAAAGTTCACACCCAGCAGTGGAATCGACGAGCTGATCGATCCTGGGTAAGGGATAGTGATCTTTCGGCAAGCGCGATTGAGATCCATAAAGTCAATACACATGCGCCAGTCCTCCTGAGTCTTGGGAACCAAGACAGCGTTAGAAAGCCATTCAGGAAATTGTATTTCTTGGATGTGTTTAGCTTTCAACAGTTTCTCCACCTCGACTTCTATGACAGCTTCCTTCTCAGGGCCAAAATTACGTTTCTTTTGCTTTACTGGCTTGGCCTCTAAGCTGATGTTAAGGTGATGCTCTGCTACTTCTGGGTCGATTCCTACCAGATCTTCTGGAGCCCAGGCAAATACATCTGCGCTACTCCTTAGTAATGCGACTAGCTCTGTCAAAGTTTCCGTACTGAGGGTTGTCCCTACTTGGAGGACCCGACTCCCATCCCCCGGCACTACTTCAACCATCATCAGGCCTTCCTTTCTATTAGCCAGATCTGTTTCTGGCGGCTCTACTCTGACTCTTTTGCTCTGTCTCTGTTCCTCCCCATTCTTCCTAACACACTCCACATAAGTCCATCGTGAAGCATACTTATCACCCCGAACTTCTCCTGCTCCATCCTCCGTTGGAAATTTCATCTTCATATGGAAGACGGATATGACGGCCTGAAATTGCACTGTTTTTGTCACCCTGTATGGCTCTTCTCCTAGCGTCACGAGGAGTCTTACTGCTCCTAAAGGTTTTAGTGCTCCTCCTGCAAACCCCACTAAGGAGGTGGTGACCTCTTCCATCTCAACGTCCAACTTCAACTGCCTAAAGCAGTCATAGAACAAAATATCAGTAGAGCTTCCAGTGTCTACGAAAATCCTATGGGCATTATAATTGGCAATGGTTGCAGTTATAACCAGAGCATCCATATTAGGGGCCAAAATACCATCGCCATCTTCTGACCCAAAGCAGATGTTGGGGGTAGAATTCATTTGTCCTACGTCACGTGATTTTTGAACCAGGTCTTTTGCAGCCCTGACATAATTGTGTTGTGTCCTCTTAGAGTGCTCCTCAAATTCTCCTCCGATAATCATCTGGATTTCCCCATGAATGACCTGGGTCTAATCAGGTCTTTTCACCTCAGTACGCACCCTATCTTGGCTGCTCCTACTTTTCAAGGTCCGATCATAATTCTTCTTACCAGATCTAGCTTCCTCCCTCCTTATACGAATATACTCTTTCAGATGTCCCGCCTGGACCATTCTCTATAATTCGTCCTTCAGGTGCGTGCATTCATCTGTGTTATGCCCGTATTCATTATGGAAGCGACAAAAGCAATCTGACCTTTCTTTTCTTGGCCTCTGTGAGTAAGTTTTGGGCCACTTGAGCTCTGGATGACGCTCTATTGCTTGCAGAATTTCACCCGGAGGTGTTACCAGAGGAGTGTATTTATCAAATCGAAATCTACCCATTGACAGCTCTTGTCTGGGCTTTTTTGCCGCTATCCTGTCATCCCTGTCGTACTTCTCTCTCCTCTTCTCCCCTTCATCCTTGAGTTTCAGAGCTTCTTCCAGATGGATATACTTTTCCGCTCTTTCCAAGAGCTCTCCAAATTTCAGAGCTGGCTTCACCACCAGTGACTGAAAGAAATCCCCTCGTCTCAAACCTTGTGCCAGAGCATTTATCAACAGCTCTTCAGATGCAGAGGGCACTTCTAATTTGGCAGTTGTAAACCTGTTGATATAAGCACGGAGGCTCTCGCGCTCCTTTTGCTTGAGACTGAAAAGTTCCAGCGGCATTTTCTGGTATTTTCTGCAGCTTGTGAACTGGTGTAGAAAGGCTGAGCTGAACTCATCGAAATTGTTGATAGACCTCGGCGGCAATTGACTAAACCAGAGCTGCGCTGATTTAGTGAAAGTCATCGGAAAGACCCGACACATGACAGCGTCCGAAAATTTGTGTAGGGCTGCTGCAATCTCAAAGCGACTGAGGTGATCCCACGGGTCTGTGGTTCCATTATACTCAAAGCCAAGGGAGCGATATGAAGCTGGCACATCATCTCGCATGACTTCCTCAGTAAATGGTGTGCCCCTTCTTGCTGTGGTCATCCCACCTGTCACCATTTTTCTCTTAAACTCCCTTACTTCCTTTTGAAGACTCTGCATCTGCTCAGCCAGACCTGGATTAGTTTGGCCTGAAGTTTCGCTGTCAGAGGTGGAGAAGTGCTCTTCCCCATCACGCAAAGGAGCCTTATCCGCCTGCTGTCCCCGGAATGGCTCCGTTCCCGCCACCGGAACAGCCTGAGCTGGTGGTGTGTTGGATGGCGGCGTTGTCATCTCCGCGAACTTCTTCTCTACTGCCGTCTCCACGGCTTTGCCGATCAACTCCGAGAGCTGCAAGAGGAAGGATTCATTGAATGAACCACCCGTGGCTGGCCCGGATTTACTGAGCGGGGGCAGCGTAGTGCTCGACGCGGCCTCTATTGACGGCGCTGTCTCTCCTGGCCTCGTCGCTGCCGTATCTGTCGATCTTGGCATCCCCCATGGCGCGGCGGAACTAGGGGTTCCGCCAAGCTCCCCCACCAAGTTCCGTCGTAAACCGTCTGAAGCCATAAACAAAGAATCTCACGTCTTAACTTGTTCAGATTCCCACAGACGGCGCAAATTGTTTCAGCCTAAAAGGTGAAACGCCCAATTAATACTTGTGAAAACCCGAGCTTCCTGAACCTGCACCACAAAAACTAATTAGAAAGGACCACCGGTGATTTTCCGGTGGAAACCTCTCCGATGCTTAAATCAGTAAGCGTTTGAGGTGTTTTCCAAGAAGAAAATAAGAAAGCTTCAGAAGAATGACATACCTCTCTCAGCCTTGAGGCTGAGATATTTATAGCTTTTCTCAACGGGGACCCCAGCCGGGATCTAAGGAACACATGGCGGGAATCAAGGGCCGTTACCCAACAAATTCTGACAAGTGGTCCCACCTGTCTCTTTGTTGGGGATCTGAGAAACAGTTCTCTCTTTCCAGATCTTCTTTAGTCCTTTCCCTCAATCTAACCTAGCCCACGATTCTTCGTTTTCTCCTTCCTCTAGCCCGTGCTGTTTAACAAGTCAACTCTTGCTAATACTGAGGAAGAGCTCTATCTTTCAAGGGACTCAACCAAGCCTTTTTGCCCAGGTCAGGATAATCTCCATGTGGTCGTGGGTTCGATTGGAGGTAATCTCCGGGCCTCTAACGTCCTTACCGATGACCAGGTCAGGGACCTCAGGGGATAGCTGTTCTTCCCCGCATCTTGTTGATTATATGGGGGTCAGAGCTACCCCAATCCAGGTCTGGCATATATCCTGCCCTATCAGTATCGACTAGAGAGAATAATTATACAAATAAACGACTAAAAATAAAAATAAAAATGAACAAACATATTTTTGAAAACCTTTGTATACTCCCGGGCAACGGCGCCAAAATTTTGATTCAAGCTTTTGTGTCGCCTACTTATGATAATTTGTCAAAAGATCAATAGCTTGCCCGCAAGAGAACGGGGTCGCGCGTAGTTTGGCAACTTGACTCGAGTCGTCTCTCGAGGAACATACAATCGGAATTTTAAATAGTTTGTTCAATACAAAACGCATACAAATTGGGGGGGATTTTGATTGTTTTTATTATCTAAGAACTTAAAACGCATGAACACTAATTAAAACTAGGTATTTAAATTCAGCAAATGGAACTTATAAACTAGAGAGATTAATCTAAGAACTCAAACAAGATTAACTAGCGTAAAAGAAAAACAATTATCTAGAACGAAATGTAAACAAAATAAACTAACCAAGCATGAATAAAACTAAGCATAAATTAAACCAAGATTACGAATTGCAATATCAAAAGTATCTGAAGTTCGAAACATGAAATAACTGAAGAACAATTATTAGAAACTTCTACTTAATTGCATAAATTAAACTAAGAAAGCGATAAAAGAGTTTGAGTACTTATTTAAACTAAGGAATGCAGTAGATTCTCCAGCTAATCCGGAGAGGAGGGTTGAACTTTGTCGAAGAACGAATCACGAACCGATGGTTGGAGCTTAGCGATCCTCGAATCTTCGATCTCGATCAATTGGTGTGATATGGAAGCGGATGGTGTTGTTCTCGAACCCAAGAGATCGTATTTTCAGAGTATGGGGGAGAGGTGTCTGTATTTGGGATGGACTTAGAAAGGTTTATATATATTTCCCTTGACTTGGAGCATAAGAAACCCTAAAATCCCGATTCTGTGCCGTCGCGTCGACGGTGCATCGACTGACGCGTGCCAGCGCTCGGCGTCGGTGCGGCCAGGGCGTGCGCGTCGGCTGGGCGGATGCGTCAACTGGGTGGATCGACATCGACGCTTCAGCAAGTTGCGTCGACGGTGCGTTGACATCGGTGCGTCGACATCGACGCTTCAGCAAGTTGCGTCGACACTGCGTCGACTGACGCGGATCATGGCTCGCGTAGACGGTGCGTTGACGGTAGCGTCAGTCGACGCGAATGCGCGTCTGCCTCCGTCTCTCTCTATCTTTTGCTACTCGTTTCACCAGAAAGCCCGTTCTCCTATTCTTAAACATCGAACTTCATCTATTACGCCCTGAGCTCTTCTGGTTACTTAGCTGTAAGGTGAAAAACAACGAAATATCACCTAATTGCATCAATTACGATCAAAACACGGTAAAATAAGCTGGAACTATGAAAATACGAAATTAAGCTTAAATCATCCAACTTATGCCAAAAACAAATAGAAAAACGTACTAAAATACTAACAAAAACAAGGACAAATATGTGCTAATCAACTACCTGCAACATTTCCGATGAATTTACCTTTAACAGTCCGGCACCGGACGAGAGGGCTTCATCACCTCCCCCTCACCATGTAACTTTCTATGTGGACCAATTCCACACCGGCCTGAGTTTACCCGTTCATCCCTTCATTCTATCCATTTCCCGGATGTACCAAATTCCAGTGTACCAATTCTTGCCCAACGCCTTCCGGGTTATGGCGGGCTTCCACCTAGCAGCGCAGTATTCTGGGATAACTCCCACAGCCCAACTTTTCTACTCCTTATTCCTAGCTAAAAGCGCTTCTGGCTTTTTCTATCTTTCCGCCAGATCAGATGTGCACCTCTTAACAGGTCTTCCTACTTCTCACAAGGCGTGGAGAAAGAAGTTCTTTTATGTTCAATGTTCCGGAGATTGGGGCTTCTCTACCGCTCCGATTAACATGTTACCTCCACAAGCACCATTAACCCGTGGTGAGAGACCACCACACATAGCCAAGAAAATCAACCTCCTTAATGAGATACCTCTGGACATATCCTCAATCCTTAAACCTGACCTTTTATCCTTATCTCTCAAAAACAGAGCGGACCTCTGCCCCTCACATCGGTATAGTCCAGCACTGTCAGTTCGCCTCTTTTCGTCAGTTGTTGATATTTATTATTTGTAACTCCATTTCTTTTCTTCTTTTCAGAAAACATGCTGCAAGCACGCCTGGATGCCAAGGCTAAGAAAGCTGCAAGAGGGGGCCAGAAAAGCCTTATAGGAGAGTCCGACAGAGCTTCTCCTACTTCAGAGGAGGTTACCCTGGCAGCGCCTCTCCAAGGTCAGCCCCAGGAGCAAGCCAGGGTAGCTCCATCTGAGGCATTTATTCCAGGGACAGTGAGGAAGAATCCAATTCTTCCTGAGCTGACAACTCCCACACCGACAGTCCTGTCCTTAGAGAGTCCTGAGGAGGAACAACAACGGCAGACGCGGAAAAGGAGGCGAACTGATCCTCAAGTCATTCCTGAAGCGGTTGCCCAAGTCCCTCCTTATCCTAATCAGGCTCTCTTCAACAGATCTGTTATGAACTGTCCCGGGGAGGTGGCCAAGCAGTTTATGATGGGACTAACTCCCACAGCTTACCGTCGTGTTGTGGACAAAATGTCCGACCCGGAAGTGGTGGAGTCTTTCTGCAAGGCGGAGGCACAGGTGAAGACTCCATCTTGTTGTATTTCTTATCTTCCAAAGTTTTTTATTCACCCTTCTTTTCTCTCTCCCCTTTTTTAGGCAGTGGTATGGAGGGCTTCTTTGTTAACCCGGGCCCGAGGCTCTCTGCTTCAGGCAGATCTGAAGAAGGAATTCTAAACCCTTAAGAAGCAGAAGCAGGACTTACTGGCTAAGAATCACGGCCTTGACGGGGATCTGGAGTTGCACAGGGTAGAGCTGGCAGGGACCAAAGCTGTTCTGCGTGAATCGCAAGAATCTGAGGGCAGGCAGCGCGCCCAGGCCATCCTCCTGGAGCAAGAGGTCAAAGAGCTTAAAGATAAAGCCAAGAAAGCCAGATTTGAGGGCGAGGCTGATGGAGAAGTTAAGGGCCGCACTGAAGGCCGGGCGGAGGGAAGGCTGGAGTTTCTTAACTCCGAGGAAGGACTGCGCTTGATCGAGCTAACCTGGGAAACTGCACGTCGAGCCTTCCTAGGGTCAGTGGAGTTGTACGACCTCCTAGTCCCTGAGGCCTAGGTCTTCTTTAGCCTAGGAGTAGATGCCCATGCCAAGTGGGTAGCTGAAAACCCCACTCTGCCCTTTGACCGTTCTGCCCCCATCACAGGCGCTCCTGAGCCCACCTCCTTTTCTCATGTTGCTGAAGACGACTGTCTTCACCTGCTAGATGCTGCGGCCTTTGCTGCTCATATTTGTCAGACCCTCTGCTCTTCCTCCTCAACTTCCTCTCCCCCCCGGAACAATCGTTGGCAATGGTGGTGGCAAACTCTCCAACTTTTTCCGACTTGGGTGATTTGCAAGAGTCCACTCAGTTTGCGAAGGATTTCGATGGGGTGTCCGAGACCGAGGATCAGGCATGAGGAAGAGCTGGGATCAACTGACCCCAAGGTGTAGCTCAGGACGCCCAGATGACCTTGTCTGTCTTGTTTTCTTGTTTTTGTTTTTCAAACAGATCTTGTAGTTTTTGGCCTGTGTGGTCGATCTGTTTTATTAAATATCAAGCTCTTGTACTGGATGATTACTAATAATAAATACTTTTATCTCGTAGCAACTCTTGGTATTCTAGGGTTTCCTTAATTCCCGAAAACCCTAGTACTTTTTAATCTCTGGCACGTGCCTTCTCTTGTATTAAATATATGCATGTACGCTTCATTTTCCTTCAACTTACTGCAATGGCTTCTTCTCCTCTTCTTTAAGAACTCGATGTTGTGAAAAGGAAGAACATCTCTCTAGTGGTTGAGAAAATCAAACTCTCCGATAAACTTGACTTGCTTCGAGAAAAAATCAATTATTTCCATCGTCTTCTGGAAAGGAAGAGGCAGAAGAAGTGCCATTACAAGCGGGAATGGGTTGAGCTTCGTCAACTGAATCACCAACTGCAAGAAGAAAAGGCTAATTTGGCGGAATCAGTAAGCCGATTGACCATCGCCGCCGGCGAAGCACATGCTCTGTCTGAGCGCGTTGATAAATATCATCAGCGCTACCATGAGACGGAGCGTGAGCTGTGGCATGTTCGACAGGCTCTGGCTGCTGATCGGAGATCTTCTCAGGGATGAGCTCCTGTATTTATCTTTCTTTTTTGTTTCCTGCATTCTGTTAATCAAAATTGCTGACCTTCATAGAAGGTGTGTGCAATCTGCTTTTTTGTATTTCCCAGAACTTTAATGAATGAATTATCAGTTTTGAATTTCTACTTTTCTAATCAAGAAAAGTGATTTTACAATGACGATCAATTTTGGCTTGTTTATCATATGTAGTTTCTTGTTTCCCAGAACATAATGATAAATGTAAGGGCTTTCTAAAAAGAATTTTCAATCGATTCTATTCCGCCCAAATCATGCGAATCATGTTTTCCGAGTACCACCCATTCCGGGGTAATAGGGCGTACCTTTAAGGCTTCCGCCTTTAGTCAGGTCTTTCTTGTGGCTGATCAACCATGGCAATTGTTTCATGTATTTGTTATGACAATCAGGTTAGGCATCAATCTGCATGCCTTAGCCGGTCCTGTCGTAACCTGTTTAGACAAGTGAGAATATTTCATGGGCTGTCGCCCTAAACCAAGCCCGGTGTCTCCGGCATCCAGGTCAGGAAATATTACGGGCATCCACCCTTGGCCAGTCCTAGCTTTAAACTGACAATCAGGTTAGGAAATCGGGGCATCCGCCCTTAGCCAATCCTTGCTTAAACTGAAAATCAGGTCAGGAAATCGGGGCATCCGCCCTTAGCCAATCCTGGCTTAAACTGAAAATCAGGTCAGGAAATCGGGGCATCCGCCCTTAGCCAATCCTGGCTTAAACTGACCATCAAGTCAGGAAATCGGGCATCCGCCCTTAGCCAATCCTGGCTTAAACTGACAATCAGGGCATCCGCCCTTAGCCAATCCTGGCTTAAACTGACAATCAAGTCAGGAAATCAGGGCATCCGCCCTTATCCAATCCTGGCTTAAACTGACCATCAGGTCAGGAAATTGGGGCATCCGCCCTTAGCCAATCCTGGCTTAAACTGAAAATCAAGTTAGGAAATCGGGGCATCCGCCCTTAACCAATCCTGGCTTAAACTGACAATCAGATCAGGAAATCGGGGCATCCGCCCTTAGCCAATCCTGGCTTAAACTGACCATCAGGTCAGGAAATCGGGGCATCCGCCCTTAGCCAATCCTGGCTTAAACTGAATATCAGGTCAGGAAATCGGGGCATTCGCCCTTAGCCAATCCTGGATTAAACTGACAATCAGGTCAGGAAATCGGGGCATCCGCCATTAGCCTATCCTGGCTTAAACTGAAGACTCTAGTTTTGTCGCACAAGAAAGACCTGCATTATTATTTAATAAACATTTTCAAAGTTTACACTTATACATAAAATTTTTGTAAATTAGAAATATTCCATGCACGAGGGATCTCAGTTCCGTCCAGCTCTTCCAATTTGTATGCGCCCCCGGTTAAGACTTGGGTGACCTTAAACGGTCTTTGCCAGAGAGCGTCTAGCTTTTCCTTGGCTTTTCCCAAGTCAGCTCTTCTAAGGACCAGGTCTCCCACTTGGAAGCATCTCTGGCGGACCGTTTTGTTGTAAGCCGCTCCGATACGCCCCCGCACATGTTCTATTTTCACCATTGCCTGATCCGTTTTCTCCTTAATTAGATCTAACGCATCTTGCACTAATGCTTCATTCTGCACTTCATTGTAGCTTTGTACTCGGTGCGTTTCGAGGCTGATCTCTGCAGGAACAACGGCGTCCATGCCATATACCAGACCAAAGGGGGTCTCGCCCGTGCTTTCTTTAGGGTTCGTGCGATATGCCCAAAGTGTCGCATTCAGCTCTTCTACCCATTTCCCTCCAAAATTTTCCAACCGTGATTTGAGCCCTTGCATCAGGATGCGATTAGTCACCTCGACCTGGACATTTTCTTGTGGATGGTAGACAGATGTGAAATGTTGCTGAATTTTCATCTTTGTACACCAAGCTTTAATTTTGGCTCCCATGAAATGGGTACCATTGTCCGATATCATCACCCTTGGCACTCCAAAGCGGCATACAATATTTTTCCAGATGAAGCCCATCATCGCCTCTTCCGTTATTTTTGCCAGAGCTTCCGCCTCAACCCACTTGCTGAAATAGTCTATGGCTACAATTATGAACCTTTTTTGAGCCGGATCCATCGAAAATGAACCAACCAGGTCGATCCCCCATTTCGCAAAAGGGCAAGGAGAGCCCATTGTCATCTGCTCTTCCGCCGATTGGTGAGTCAAGGGAGATATTTTCTGACATCTTTCACACTTTTTTACGAAGTCCTCGGCTTCTCTCCTCAACGATGGCCAGAAGTAGCCAGCTCTTAATATTTTACTAGCCAGGGCCCTCGCCCCCATAAGATTACCACAATAGCCTTCGTGAAATTCTCTGAGGACGTAGGTGCCCTCCTCCAAACTCAGACATCGCAACAAAGGTCGTCCAAACCCAGCCGAAATAGAGTTCCTTTGATCAAACAGAAACGAGCAGATCTGACTCTTACTTTCGCTCTTTCTCTCTTTTCCACTGGCAATTCTCCTTTTTCTAAGTAAGCAATGATAGGAGAGCGCCAATCGTCTCTTTCATTTACCGAACAGATCTGCTCTATACCAAACTCTTCGTCCGCTCTTAGTAGTGTTATTGTCCTTTCCTGGCATTCTACGGCCGAACTTGCAATCTTGACCAAATAGTCCGCTCTTCCATTTTCTTCTCGAGGGATTTGCAAAACTGTCAGGGTTTTCATTATCAAGACGTGTATCCAGAACCTGAATTTGGCTAAGTATTTCTGCATATTCTCTTCCCTTGTTTCAAAATCCCCGCTTATTTGTTTGCAAACCAGCTAAGAATCCACCCTTGCGCATACCTGCTCTGCCCCCAAATACTAGGCCATGTGCACTCCTCTCAAGAGGGCCTCATATTCAGCCGCGTTATTAGACAGAGCATAATTCAGGCGTATGGCATACAAAGTGGCTACACCCACTGGGTGAATCAAAACTACTCTGGCCCCACAACCCTGACTTCCTACAGAGCTATCCGTAAAAACTGCCCACTCTTGCTTTTCCTCGGAAGAGCTGGTCATTTCTTGCATAAAATCAGCTAGTGCCTGGGCCTTAATGGCCGTCCTGGTCTCAAACGCAACATTAAATTCACTAAGCTCAATTATCCATTTGACCAGCCTCCCCGACGCCTCTGGCTTATCCATGATGGCTTTCAATGGCAGGTTTGTCCGCACGATTATGTTATGAGAAAGAAAGTATGGGCGCAACTTGCGAGCTGTGCCCACCAGAGCTAGCATCGCTCGCTCTATTTCCACATACCTCATCTCGGCATCATGCAAAACCTTGATCCAGTAATAGACCAACTTCTGTGTCTTGCCTTCTTCCCGGAGTAGGACAGAGCTGACCACCTGCTGCCCCACCGATAAGTAAAATATTAGAGGCTCTCCCTGGACAGGCTTAGTGAGCAAGGTCATGCTAGCCAGATGCTCCTTCAGTAATTTGAACGCCTCCTCACAATCATTGTTCCACTGGAATTTGGCCTTCTTTCGCAAGGCCTGAAAGAATGGTAAGCTTTTCTCCGCGGATCGGGAAACAAATCGGCTTAAGGCATTGATTCGACCAGCTAGGAACTGCATTTCTCTAACATTTCTTGGTGCCTTCATATCCATAATGGCCTTTACCTTCTCGGGATTAGCTTCAATACCCTTTTCCGTGACCATGTACCCCAGGAACTTGCCAGCTCTGACCCTGAATGCACATTTTTTAGGGTTGAGCTTCATTCTATACTTCCTTAGGGTATCGAAGGTCTCTTTCAGGTCATCCACATGCTACGTCGCCTTTACGATTTTTACTAGCATATCGTCCACATAAACCTCCATATTTCGTCCAAGCTGGCTCTTAAACATCTTATCCACTAATCGTTGGTATGTGGCGCCCGCATTTTTGAGCCCAAACGGCATGACCACGTAACAATATGTCCCTTTTGGGGTTATAAAGCTAACTCGCTTCCAGTCCTCTTTCGCGAGCCTGATCTGGTGATAACTCTGTGAGGCATCCATCATGCTCAAGAGCTCACAACCAGAAGTAGAGTCGACCAGCTGGTCGATCCTTGGCAGAGGGTAGTGATCTTTTGGACAGGCCCGGTTGAGGTCTCGAAAGTCGATACACATACGCCAGTCCTCCTGAGTTTTTGGAACCAGCACAGCGTTTGAAAGCCATTCAGGAAATTGTATTTCCTGAATGTGCTTAGCTTTCAACAACTTCTCTACTTCAGCTTCAATGATGGCCTCCTTCTCTGGCCCAAAGTTACGTTTCTTTTGCTTAACCGGCTTCATACCAGGGCTAACGTTGAGGCGATGCTCCACCACCTCTGGGTCGATCCCCACCAAGTCTTGGGGAGACCAGGAAAATACATCTGCAATGTCCCTTAATAGTGCAACCAGATCTGTCAGCACTTCTGTATTGAGAGTCGTTCCCACGCGGAGGACCCAGCTCTCGTCCCCCGGGACTACCTCTACCAGCATCAGCCCTTCTTCTCTTCTAGCCAGGTCTATTTTAGGTTCTTCTATTCGAGCTCTCTTGCTCTGTCGCGCTTCCTCGTTACGCCTAATGATCTCTACATACATCTGTCGTGACGTGTACTGATCTCCTCTTGCTTCACCTACTCCATCATGAGCGGGAAATTTTGGTTTCATGTGATAGATTGAAACCACGGCTTGAAATTTGCTCAAGGAAGGTCTTCCTAACATCACATTGTAGGAGGAGGGTGCATGTACCACCAAGAACCGAACGGTCTTGGTTTGTCTAAATGGCTCATCCCCCAGCGTGACTAGAAGATTAACCGCTCTAAGAGGTTTTAGCGCCCCTCCTGCAAATCCAACCAAAGAAGTCGTAACTTCCTCCAGTTCCATATCCAAGTCCATTTTCTTAAAGCAATCGTAGAACATGATATCCGCTGAGCTTCCCATGTCCACAAAAATGCGTCTGACAGTGTAATTGGCTATGGTGGCCGTGATTACCAAGGCATCCATGTGGGGGGCCAGGATCCCATCTTCATCTTCTGACCCAAAGCAGACATTTGGACTCGGGGCCACTTGACCTACCTCCCTTCTTTTCCTCACGAGATCTCGAGCTGCGTGAACGTAACTATTCTGGGTACGTCTGGAATGTTCATCCCATTCTCCCCCAGTAATCATTTAAATCTCCCCTCGAATGGCCTGGGTCTGCTCACTCCTTCTCCCTCCACTTCTCTTACTATCCTGCTCATCCTTTCCTTGCTGGGGTCGGTTATTGCTACGATAGCCAGACCTGGTTTCGTCTCTTCTTATCCTCACATACTCCTTGAGGTGCCCTGCCTGCACCATTCTCTCTAACTCATCCTTAAGGTGAGTACATTGATCTGTGTCATGGCCATACTCGTTATGATATCTGCAGAAGCGGTCTGATCGCTCTTTCCTCGATTTCTGCGAGTAAGTCTTGGGCCATTTAAGATCTGGATGCCTTTCAATCGCTTGAAGGATCTCACCCTGAGGGGTCGCCAGAGGTGTGTATTTATCAAAATGAGGTCTCCCCCCCGACAGATCTGACCTGGGTTACTTCACTGCTGTTTTGTCTTCTCTGTCGTATCTTTCTCTTTCCTTTCTCCTTCATCCTTGATTTTCAAAGCCTCCTCCAGGTGAATATACTTTCCAGCTCTCTCCAAGAGCTCTCCAAACTTCAAAGCTGGTTTCACAACCAACGACTGGAAAAATTCGCCCCTCCGAAGGCCTTGTGCTAGAGCGTTTACTAAAAGCTCTTCCGACGCAGACGGGACTTCAAGTTTTGCAGTAGTGAAACGATTGATATAAGCACGTAGACTCTCACCTTCCTTCTGCTTTAAGCTAAACAGCTCAAGCGGAATCTTCTGGTATTTCCTGCAGCTCGTAAATTGGTGTAGAAATGCTGAGCTGAATTTGTCAAAGTTGCTGATAGACCGCGGTGGCAACTGACTAAACCACAGCTGGGCTGACTTAGTGAAGGTCATCGGGAAGACCCGGCACATGACCGCATCTAAAAACTTATGCACAGCTACCGCGATCTCAAATCTGCTCAGATGGTCCCACGGATCCGTAGTCCCACTGTACTCAAAGCCCAGAGAACGGTATGAGGCATGACCTCTTCTATAAATAGAGTGCCTCAGCGTGTTGGCACAGTGCTTGTGCTCGCTATCTTCTTCTTAAACTCCCGCACTTCTTTCTACAAGCTTTGCATCTGCTCAGCCAGACCTGGATTGGTCTGGCTTGAGGTTTCGCTGTCGGATGTAGAGAAATGCTCTTCTCTATCCTGAAGAGGAGTTCGATCCACACGTTGGCTGCGCAGCGGCTCTGTCTCCGCCGCCGGAGCAGTTCGTGCCGGGTGTGCGTTGGACGGCGGCGTCGACATCTCTGCAAACTTCTTCTCCACAGATGTCTCCATGGCTTTGCCGATGAGCTCAGACAGCTGCCTGAAGAGGACGTCATTAAACAACCCACCAGCGGCAGGCGTTGATCCGCTGGAGGGGGGCGGCACGGTGCCTGATCCTACTGCCGCTGACGGCTCTGCCCCCTCGGGCCTTTCCGTGGACGTTTCTGCTGACCGCGGCATACCCCACGGCGCGGCAGAGCTGGGAGTTCCGCCAAGCTCTCCCACCAAGTTTCGTCATAAACCGTCTGAAGCCATAGGAAAAACCCTCACGTCTTAGCTTGATCGCTTTTCCACAGACGACGCCAATTGTTTCACCCCAAAATATGATACTGCCTGAAGACCGGTATGCCTTCCCGACCTGCACACAAATACACGTTAGAAAAGACCACCGGTGGTTTTCCAGTGGAAACCTCTCCGATGCTTAAGTCAGAAAGCGTATGAGGTGTTTTCCAGGAAGCAAAGAGGGAATTCACAAAAGAATGACATAACTCCCTCAGCCTTGGGGCTGAGATATTTATAGTTTTTTCCAGTGGGGACCCTTTCCGGGATCTCGGGAACAAGGGCCGCGAATCAGGGGCCGTTGAGGCAACAAACTCGGACAAGTGGTCCCACTTGTCTTCCTCAAAGGGGGTCAGGAGATCAGGTCTTTCCTGGGCCTGCTCTTCCCTCAACTCTGTCCACCTCGGGACGATCATGTTTTCTAGGGGGATCCAGGTCAAACCTTACCCAAGCCTGAACTGTCTTGTCCTCTTTTTTTCAACCATCCGGGTGACTCAAACTTTTGTGCACCCCTTTTTAATAAATTAATTTAAAACACGTCAGTTTGCTCGCAAGTGTACGAGGTAACTGTAGGGTGATGAGTTTGACTCGAGTCGTATCTCTCGAGGAAACAACTGTTCGGTCTTTCGGATGTTTTTCTCAATTTACGACTCGAGTCAAACTCATCACAAGGAAACAACTGTTCGGTCTTTCGGATGTTTTTCTCAATTTACGAACTAAAATAAAATACATATACATTTGGGGTTGAATTGATCATTATAACTAAAGCAATAATTAAACTAAATCTATTTAAACTAATTATTCTAACTAAATTATCAACTACGAGCGATAATTAAACTACTTGAACTCAAGAACTAAGAACTAATAGCAACGAATCTAAAAGCATGAATATAATAAATTACCA
>BMAC01000019.1:2006369-2020797 GCA_014905375.1 Phtheirospermum japonicum
GAGTCTCTCTAAAAACGCATGTGCAATTATCCTTCGTCTTAGATCGCGTGACTAGATTGTCCCRAACAAACCTATAAACAAAAATAAACAAACAAAACATGATTGTGATCAATTGAGACGCGCAAGTGCCCGGTGGCATGTCTTTTTGGATTTGGAAACTGCCGTATTGCGGCCAACGTCGTAAATGGCTGGGTTGCAGCTCATCCAAAGGTTGCCGGACTGCGGCTAACTTGGGTCGGATTACAACCTCGATCAACGAAATCATCGTAATCCATGATTGCTGCGTTAAGCGGTAGGTTCAGTGGTTGATCGTCATCGTTAACGCCTCGAGTGGAACTAGCGGTAAGGCCTTGCGGTAGTGAGCTTCCGCTATATAACCGTTGTCCAGAATAAGCGATTTATCATATTTTTTGCACATCAACACACACATAAACGTACCACGGTAATTGACACAATATAAAAAGACAAAAATAAAATAAAAGAAAATAAAGAAAATAAAACAAAAACTAACCAACGCTTGGGTTGCCTCCCAAGAAGTGCAACATTTAACGTCATATGCTCGACGCAATTGTTCGATCAATTTCTAGCTCGGGGTGGGTCCACGAACTCCTTCTTGCTCCTATCTCGACTCTTCATACATTTCTCGTAATAAGGCTTAAGTCGATGCTTGTGGACTTGGAAACTTGATTTCTCACTCTCAACGTACAGTGTTGCTACACCATACTCATCCATCTCCTTCATTAAAAACGATCCACTCCATGCAACTTCAAAATTAGTTGGACCAAACTTACGATCGGAATTATACAGCACTAGTTGACCAACCTTGAACTTCTCGTTTAAAACTTCATTCGAATTCTTCTTCTTCACTGTCCAATCCTTGCTATTAGCCTCTCCCTTTTTCTTCGTACGTTTAAAATTCTTGTAGGGGTCGAGGGAAACACATCTTGAATGATTATGCTGTGTCTTCATCTCTTCTCGTGGCTCAAACTTCGAACGATCTCGTTGTGGTCTCAACTCCACTTTTGGCTCGTTTTTAGGCACGTTCAACTCATGGGCAATCCATCATCAAATGCCTCTACATTATCAAACTCTTCAATCGTGCCGATGCTCAAGAACTCATTCGCGCAAGAATCTACTAAATCAATAGTAGAACAATCATTCTTAACAAATGATGCAGGACTCCTGTGAAAATCTTGAAGTGAAAACGTCACCATTTCGCCCAATACGGACATAGTCACCCTCCCCTCATTTACATCGATCACCGTGCGCGTTGTAGACATAAATGGACGTCCTAACAAAATGGTGTGTTCTCGGTTCTCGCTTTGTACATCACCAACATCCATAATGACAAAGTCGACCGGCACTACTAGCTTGTCTACTTGTACTAAGACATCCTCCACAATCCCCAAGGGTATCCTTATCGTCCTATCCGCCAATTTTAATTTCATCGTGGTCGGCTTCAGCGGTCCTAGGCCAAATTCCTTGTAAATCGAATGGGGCATCAAATTTATGCTAGCGCCAAGATCGAGCATTCCTCTTGCCGTTTGTCCATTCTCGAGAGAAATAGTTATGCAGAAACTCCCGGGATCCTTCTCTTTGGGTGGCAATGGTTTCTTAATTATATCACCGTCTCTTATCAAAGCCACAGGCTGATTTATAGCCAAACGCTTTTCCCTTGATGCGAGCTCCTTGAAGAACTTCACAAATGCTGGCATTGTCTTTATCACCTCTATTAGGGGGAGGTTAATATTGACATTTTTTAATAAATTATATAGCTCCATGAATCTTTTATTTTCCTTTGCTGGACGTAGGCGACTTGGGAAGGGAACATGATCATAAACAGTCAACTTCTTGGGCGGAGAATTTAAAGAATCGATGGGGTCTTCGGCTGCTGTCGGCCTCGAAATGTTTGGATTTGAAGATTTATGCATTAGATCGGCCGAATTGGTTGCATCTGCTTGTGGTTGGGTTTCGGCCTCCCTTTTGTCTTCCTCCTTTTCTAGCTCGATGCCGTTATCCACTACTTTTACGCTTCTCAGCACATGAATAGCCGAGACTTGTTCCGTTTGGCTTGGAAGAGTATTTTTCTCCTTCTTCAATGATGCCATGTCAGTTGCCAATTGTCCTACCATTAACTCCAATCTTCTTAGTCCTGACGAATTTTCAAGAGTGCTTTTGGCCATTTCAGCCATCATCGTTCTCAATTCTTTCATATCGTCTCGAACTCCCTTCATTTCCTCTTGAACATGTGTGAGGCCATCTCGGTTCCGAATAGTTTCGGCAACTTGGTTTTGTTGCCATACTAAAAGTTGATCAGTCGACTGAACTGTAGCAGGTGTTTGCATGTGTGGTGGTCTCTGCCCCGAATGTTGTTGATTCGAATAGTGCTGGATGGCGTTGACGTCCCCTTGTTGTTCGTTGTTGAATGGGAACATATCGGCTAAATGTTTGGGGGATCCGCATTGGTGACACATCGCATTAGTCTTCTTCGAAGAGGCTTTGCTTGCCCGCTCGGCCTTCCAAGCTGCTAATTTCTCCTCAAATATCTCTTCGCACTTTGCTTTGACTAATTTTCCATCATCTAAGTCAGGATCAGGGATGGAAATCTCATTAACTTTGAATTTACGAGGCCGAGAGTTGGTTTCTCTAAATTTTTCAGTTAGTTTCTCCAATACTCGTTTTGCCTCGCAGGCCGTTAAATCGCCAAAATCTCCTCCTGCTGCTATTTCAACTTGGCTCTTCCCCATGGGCGACAAACCATCAAAGAAAAACTGATTAATTATCTCAGGGGAATAGCTATGATGGGGGCATGCTTGTAAGAGTGATTTGTAATGCTCCCATATTTCATGAAATAATTCTCCCTCCACTTGTTCGAAGTTAGCAATCTGCCTCCGAATTTGCCCCGTTGTTTGTGCCGAATAGTATTGATTTAGGAACTTCTTGCTTATCATCTCCCAATCAGTCAATGACCTTGGTTCTAAGGACAGTAACCATGTCTTCGCCTTGTCCTTCATGCTATAAGGGAAACAAATCATTTGCATCTCCTCCCGGTTTAGGCCATGACCTACAAATCTACCTACTTCATCGATAAAGTAGTTCAAAAATGCTAAAGGGTCTTCGTGGGCATTTCCGTGAAAAGTCGAAAGTAGATTAATTTGATGCGGTTTAATCTCTACTTCCCTTGCAGTCGGGCCAAGAACGATTGCAGACCCATAAAGCACAACCTTCGGGCATGCCAAATCTCGTTGTCGAGGCGCTTGGGGGCATCTCGGTGCTCTCTCTCGGTGATAGGTAACCTCATAATTTCCTTCGTAATCTTGGTCATTGAACCATTCATCTACAAACTCTCGTCTTGGGATCGGTCCTTCAGGATAACCTTCATGCACTTCTTCGTCATGTTGAGCGTTCCTTCCTCTATTTTCTTGTCGTAGTTGTGGCGGGGCTTGATTGTTTGGTGGTTGATTGTGACCTTCAAGGTATCGTGGCTCGCTTCCATACTCTCCCCGATGACTTTGGAAAGGTAACTCATTGTCTAGTGCTTCCAACAACTCATCGTGTCCGCTTCCATGACTAGATCGTCCCGCCATGGATTTGGGAATCTCGTCACACACAAAATTCGTATCTAAAGAAGAATCGCTCTCGAAAACTGGTTCGGGTCTTGGTCTCGTTGGACGTG
Organism: Phtheirospermum japonicum; assembly: GCA_014905375.1. NCBI lineage: Eukaryota > Viridiplantae > Streptophyta > Magnoliopsida > Lamiales > Orobanchaceae > Phtheirospermum > Phtheirospermum japonicum. The sequence goes on from BMAC01000019.1 coordinate 2,010,046, forward strand.
TGCGATGGATGTCGTCGAAGAATGGCGCAAGATCGCGTCGAAGTGATCGTCTACCTTGCATACACTCAACAACGCATCAATGTACCAAGTGGCAAAAATCCAAACCAAGTCCGATTATACAAATAACGACGAAATATAAAATAAAATGAAAAACATCCTTAATTCCTACTCGTTGCTTCCCCGGCAACGGCGCCAAATTTTTTACTCAAACTTTTGTGCACCCCTTTTTAATAAATTAATTTAAAATACGTCAATTTGCTCGCAAGTGTACGAGGTAACTGTAGGGTGATGAGTTTGACTCGAGTCGTATCTCTCGAGGAAACAACTGTTCGGTCTTTCGGATGTTTTTCTCAATTTACGAACTAAAATAAAATACATATACATTTGGGGTTGAATTGATCATTATAACTAAAGCAATAATTAAACTAAATCTATTTAAACTAATTATTCTAACTAAATTATCAACTACGAGCGATAATTAAACTACTTGAACTCAAGAACTAAGAACTAATAGCAACGAATCTAAAAGCATGAATATAATAAATTACCAATAAGCAATGAATCATAAGAATCTAAAATTAACGAATAGCTAAGCATAATCCTACTCGCATAAATAAACTAAATTAAACCAATATCCAATATCAAGCATAAAACGATTAAGCTAATTAAACTAGTCTAGCATTAACAACGAAATTAACTAAGAGTTTAGAGTACTTATTGTAACTACGAAAAGCAGTAAAAAGCTCCAGCTATTCCGGAGTTTGAACGTTGATCTTGGGCGAAGAATGAATCCCGAACTCGAATTCGATGTTTGGACGCGTTGTTCTTCGATCCTTGATCTCCGTCTTCAAATCTCGTTATTAGATGTGGGATTATTGTTATTTTAAGCTAAAATACCCTAGGGGGTCGTGTCTTCTTCTCAAAATCTGAAATAATGAGGGTTTATATAGATATTGGAAGTCTTGGCGCACAAGAAACCCTAAAATCCGAATTTTGGGCCGTCGCATCGACGTAGCATCAACTGACGCGTGCTGGTGCTCGGTGGGACTCGGCAGACTTGGTCGGCAGCGCTCGGCGGGTCTGGTCAGCAGGTGTGCGCGTCGGCTGGGCAGGTGCGTCGACGGGGTACGTCGACATCGACGCTTCATCAAGTTGCGTCGACAGTGGTGCGTCGACATCGACGCTTCAGCAAGTTGCGTCGATAGTGCGTCGACTGGCGCGGATCATGGCTCGCATTGACGGGGCGTCGACGGTCGCGTCAGTCGACGCAACTGCGCGTCTGTCTCCAATTCTCGATCTTTTGCTACTCGTTTTACCGGAAAGCTTGTTCTTCACTTCTTGAACATCGAACCTCGTCTATTACGCGTTAAGCTCTTCCGGTTACTTAGCTGTAAGGTGAAAAACAATGAAATATCACCTACTTGCATCAATTACGATCAAAATGCGGTAAAATAAGCTGAAATTATAAAATTACGAGATTAAGCTTAAATCGTTCAACTTACACCAAAAACAAATAGAAAAACGTACTAAAATACTAATAAAAACAAGGACAAATCTACTCTAATCACCGGGTACTGGAAATCTCTACCAGGTTAGGCCAATTCTTTTACCAGCCCTGCCTTCTAAGGAAGCCCGATCAATCCTTTCTTTAGGATCACGTTGACCTTACCTCCTTTTTATTATCTCAGGTTAGGTCTACAGTCTTAACTTATCCTGAGCTGATCTTCTAATGACTTTCCCAAGGATCTCTTCTAGATATCAGCTCAGCGTAATCTTCTTCATAGAGGAGATCAGGCCTTGCTTTGAGAAGAAGATCTGATCAAAAGCCCTGGTCACTCTGGTCCAACCGTGCTTATCTAGCGGTTTGCCAAATCAGGTCTACCCACACCAGATCTAACCTACTCCTGCCACATATACAATATTAACAAAAATTAAAAAAAAAATTGTTATTTATACCTGGACAAGATTTTGGCCTCCTCCCAAAATAGACTCCCTATGAACCACAGTCCGACACGTTATTTTTGGAGAAATTTAATTGGTCCACATCAGCCCGGAACACTCTCCTTTCGACACCTTAGCATTAATAGTTAACACTATTAACAAAATGGAGGATATATATATATATATATATATATATATATATATATATATATATATATATATATATATATATATATATATATATTATATATATATATATATATAGTAAAATTGCCGAATAATACCGTTAACTTGTGAATGGTGGCAACTTAATACCATTAAATAAATTTGATGGAAAATAACAATAATAATAATATTATAATAATAATAATAATTATTATTATTATTATTATATTCAGACAGAACACAGTATAAATTAATGCTTTTGTTTTTGTCTGCAAATAATGTGGCGTTTTTGCTATTTTCTTATTTATTTAACAACAAAAAAAAGTATATAATTGTGATGTACTATTTAGCATATTCTGTTTGTTTATCATCATCCAGTTATTTAAAATTTGTGCATCCTACTGTAGCTCACCACGTCTAGGGCATCTGAGGTTGATTGTAACGGGTCACCATATTTGTTACTGCTATGTTATAATTCTGATAATATTAACTCAAGGAACAAAGATACAAAAAGATGACATTTTCATTTCATAGCTTTTGATACTGCAGCTTTCTCAATTTGCATCAATGGATCTTGTTTGTTTCTCAATATGGTATTAGAGCAGGTTGTGAAACTTGTCTTTGATCCCCACCATTCTTTTTAATTTCTGTTTTTAAAACATGGTTGACTATACAGCAGATCAACAACATGTTGTTGTTTCAAACACAGCCATATAAATCCATTCTTAGCCACAACTTATATCTCTCCAATCTCAACTAATTAGTGTTAAGCTGAACGAATCAAACCATCTCATCTGGAAACAGCAAATCCTTACTGCTATTAGAGGGTACGGATTAGAGCATTACATTAATGACTCAATCACTCCTCCGGATCCTTTTATTCCTGGCACCTCTACTGAAACTACAACAACTAATCCTTCATATTCGATATGAAGTAGACAAGATCAACTCCTTGCTTCTTGGATCTTGTCATCCTTATCTAAAATCACCCATGTCACCACTGTTAGTTTAAATACATCCCAAGAACTCTAGTTGTGCCTTAAAAGAACATTTTCCAGTCAATATGATGCAAAAATCTTGCAATATAGACTGCAGCTTCAAACCATCAAGAAAGAGAACATGTCTATGAGAGAGTACCTGAACAAAATCAAAATTTGTTGTGATTTACTAGGTTTTGCAGGAGAAAGGGTGAGTGAAAGAGATAATCTATTATCTGTTCTCTCTGTTCTTCCTAAAGATTACAATCTAGTTCTTATATCTCTGTCTAATGTTCATTCATCAGATCCAATATAAATATTTAAACCATGTCTTAGTTTTTGTAGTTCAATGTGTCATGAGTACAATATTTAATAAAAGCATACAAATACGTGTATAATAATTCTTTCACACGTGTGGTTGTAAGTTCATTTTAAAGAATGCAATTAATATTTTCATGTAAAGAATGTCAAATATAATATTGAATAAGGGTACTAAATAACTTATTTTATTTAAAATCAAGTCACAAATTAATTTTGTATATATATAATCAATCAGATTAATAACGTTCTATAATAATATAAATTCTAAATGGAAAGTCAATATAATTGATAATTTAATAGATAGTATCTTTAAAATATAAAATGTTAAGTATCACATTCTAAGTATATTTATATATTTTCCGTATTTATACAAAATTCCTAAAATAAATAATTTAAGGAAAAATTCCCAACTACTCCAAAACATATAAAAATATTTCCTACTAGTCCTACCAAATTTCAAATTCCCAAAAAATCATAATATACCTAGTGTAGACAAAATTACCCTGTGAGATTGATAACCGTATTGCCACGCCAATGAAATTGAATATTATCTGAAAATCTTTCTCTTTCTTGCCAATTACCCGTAATTAAATCAAATTCAAAAATTTCTTATTTCTCCCTCTCGAACAAACCTTTGCAATTCCAAACTGAGTTTCGTGAACCTCCCTCAAAATCGAATCCCTCAACCTGCGTAATTTGACCACAGATTGTTGCTCCTTGTCAGCTCGTGTCAGTCTCTCATTTTCTTTAGAGAGAAATTTGACCTTCTGGAGAAGTTTGTACCAATTTTCATACAGCTCTTCGTACGCCGTAGCAAAATCTTCATTCTCACCACTTTCAGTTGTGGTGACTGAGTTGAAACACACAATGTTATCCATACTATCAGTGTCATCCCAGACAACATAGGCGTTCATGGCGGCAACCACCTCGGTTTCTTTTGGCTCCTCGTCATCTTCTCCATCACTCATGGCGATAAAATTCTTCTTCCTTAGGGTATTGGCACACTTATACTTATAATGTCCAAATCCTCTGCCCTCTTGACACTAAATATTGCCCAAGTCCTTGGTGCTTTCTTGATTCCTGGGTTCAGATTTCGCACTCATAGGAGTTAAGTCTCTTCTTTGGAACCTGTTGAAAGACTGTCTCATGGGTTGAGGAGTACTGGGCTCAGATGCAGACTTAAGGTGCCTATTCAAGGGTTTCCTTGAGATGTTCTTTTTCTTCAGGAAATCACCGAATTTCCTGGTGATGAGAGCAATGTCATTCGCATCTAAGTTTGCATACTCAGCCTCGTATGCTATGGCAGCAAGGTCAAGGTCTTCATCTTCAGAATCCGGGGCACAAATGAGGGCAATGCTCTTCCCTTTTGGTTGCTTGATTTTTAATTCCATCTCATAGGCCTTTAGGGAGCCAACAAGTTCATCAAAACTCATGACAGAGGTGTCTGTGGCTTCTTCAACAGTCGTGATCTTCATGTTGAATTTTTCCGTCACTAATCGCAGGAATTTGCTCACAAGCCTTTAATTTGAGATAGGGGATCCCAGAGATTGACATTCATTTGAAATGTCAAGAAGCTTTGCACTTTAATTGGCAATGGTTTCACTTTCCTCCATTCTCATTACTTCAAATTGTGTTGCCAGCATTCTTAATTTGGTTCTTTGGACTCCTCTGGATCCTTCACAAAAAAGTTGTAGTGCCTCCCATGCTTCTTTGGTCGTTTGTATGTTGGAGATGATTCTGAATAAGGACACATCCACAAAGCTGTAGATGGCATTCGAGGCTTTGGTGTTGGCATTTGAAGTAGCAAGTACTTATGCAGTCCAATCAATTTCATTTTTCAAAATGATGTCACCGTCCGAATCATCTCTCCTGGGAGCCTCCCAATGAGTTAGGATTGCACGCCAGGATCTCTCGTCCATCGTTTTTATGTAGGCTCGTATCCTGACTTTCCATATTACGTAGTTTGTTCCGTCCAATACAGGAGGTCGGATTGCAGCGTTAATTACATTATCCATTGTTGTCCTTCAAAGTTCGCAGGATTCTCACTTAGTAGAGTCAAGTGATCGCTCTTGATACCAATTGAAAGTTTTGAAGGGCTTCAATAACTTGAATGAACGTCAATGTCAGTAATTATATTGGAACATTTTTACTAACGTATGTGCACAAAGATAAATCAATAATGATGTTTGCTTGTGAGTTGAAATAACTTACAGATCGCGACCTTAGGCCAAAAGATATATTACTAAAAATGATTACAGATCATGGAACAAAAGTTCTAGTAACATTACAAAAATTATAAAAGAAAATTACTCCTAAAAATCTTCTCGTTCAATTCAGTTATGAACTCGAAGAACAAATGTGAAAAGGAGCAATTGTACTACTGTAAGGTTTCTGTTTTTCTCTTTCTTGTCGTCATACTTTTTCAAATGCAAACACCAAGTACTTATAGCTCACCTTTCTTGAAGGAGCCATTGTTTCACATAACAAGGTCTTGATAATTATTTTAAGATATTTAAGAGATAAAGACTCCTTTACCTACTAACATTCTAACCAACATTAGAGTTCAGATGTAAATATTTCTAAAACAAATAACTTAATTAATAGGATTAAAAATCCCCATTGGACTATATATAATCCTATCAACTACCATTGGAATTTTTCCTCAATCGCAAGTTTTCCTTTCTTTCTTTATTTTCTTCTTGCTTTTGTTTTTTCTTTTAAGCAGGTATAGATTAAGTGTAGTTACAAGAAAGCCAACACATTATTCTACAGCAGTCAATAAGCCAGTCTACTGCTTCTCAGTAGTGGGCTGCGTTCTAGATTTCACCCGGTTTGCTGTTATTTCCGTCTTACCTCTTTTGGCAGCATTTCTTGAGCTCTTTGGTGTCCAGTCCTCATTTCCTTTTATCTTCAACAGCTCCTTTAAGTGAATATCATCTACGGTGTTCGTATTGGCTGAACGTGACGAACTTGGAAACTGCCTTTCGACATGTTCAGAGGTATTAACCTGAGGACGTGGCAGTTCCGGTAGCGGGTTTAGAGACGGATTTAGGAAATTAATAATATCAGGCTTCGCACTGACGTCCACCCACTGGTTGTTGATCCAATCTTTCGATGCTCTGATATTTTTCCGCTCTATGGTCAAGAACTTGTTCTCACCTGCCGATGAAATGATATATTACAGTTTGGTCAATGCAAACGCTTAATATCATAAAACAGAAAAAAAAGGAGAATTCGACGTAATTGCCTAGGTTAACGCAGCATACCAGGTAAGTAAACTTGAAGGCTCCTGTTTGAGGATGTGTCGTATCCAGTCACGACACCTTCCCACCATCCGTCACACCACCACACGTCGACTGCGGTCCCCACCTCAATTCTGAAGTCCGAAGAAAAATCCGAATCAGGCCACGGCCTAACAGTAAGGCGGCCAGCACATCTCATTCCTAATTTGTCACGAGCGGCTACTCTGGTTTTAGGCACCATTTCCTACAACAGTCGCATAAATTGTAATATTGATATCAGCAAAACAACCCAAAAAAAAAAGAGAAAGAAAAAAAGAAAAAAGGGTTTAATGTTGGTGTACCTCCAGCTTCCCCGGTCCATCAACTTCAGTTAGGTCATAGTATTGAACCCTGAGGAGCTTTTCCGATGCTTTCAAAACCTTGCACCTAAACCAGCAACCCCGCAAGCCACTGTCCTGAGAAAGGAGCTCAATATTTTCATATGCTCGACTATCCGGCTCGCACACAACAAGCTTATTATTCTCGGCAGGCCTCTTGTTCGCCAGTTTGATTTTCAATCTTTGTCTTGTTGTTTCACATTTAGCTATTTGCTTGTCTTTAGCTAAAGCGTTGCGACCCAGACCAGAGCCTTGTGCTTGTGCAGTTGTTGGCTTGGGGTCGTGGCTTTTCAAGGCCGAGAGTATAGGCTGTGTAGTGTAGCCACGTAGGTTGCTCAAACCAAAGGCGTTAACGCCGTTGTCTCTGAACTCTCGGTGGCACACAAAGCATTTGAAAGACAGGATTTGCGGGAGAAGGTCATTACATCTGTCGAAATGGGTGGGAGTTAGAACAGCAGCTAGGCCATCCACATGCTCTACACTAATCTCGTGCTTGCCCGATGCGATGAAAACTTCTCGAGATCTAGGGTCTAGTTTTGGAATTAGACCTTCGATTTCCTCACGGAATAGAAATGGCAGCACTTTAACCATTTTTCCAGCCTGCTGATCCTCGTACAAATCTTCGACATAGCCAATGCGGTCATTTCTTTCTTCAGTCGAGAACCATACGAAGGAATTTACCTGAAGGTTAAGCAAAGATTGTGAGAATAGTTAGTTTTAAAGGTAATTAATTAATTAATTAAATTACAAATTGATAGATTGCTGGCACTTTAAGACTCACAGGTATCTTGGTTCCATTCTTGAAAAATGCTTGGTAATGCTTCAGCTGCTTCTTGCATAACCAAGCATCACCTGACCACACGATTTCTGAGTTTTGTGCTGCAGATCGCGTAGACCCTTCAATCTGAAATTAGAAAAACAAAAAATGTGTGTAACCGAATGCTGAGAACTCGAGTTTGGCAAATTTATCAGAATATACAAGGACCGGGATAGATAATGAGACCACCTCCTTCTTGGAGAAACGGGTCATCAAGGACATGAGATATTTTAGATGTGGTTTTGCCTCAACCTCCTGCTGATCTGCCAGAATTTCATAGATAAAGAAACAAGTTAATGTTATTTCATTACACACTACATTTATACAGTGTTTCATTCCTCTTTCCATAAGCAATAGCAGTATGCAAGAGCACATAGATAACTACGGGCAAATCATGATACATTAAGCAAGCCAGTCCACAACATAGAAAACAAATCACCAGTTTGATATGCCTTGACAAATTAGTTTCTGAGAAAATGATGAAATGACGATTAAAAAAATCATAATACAGCATAAAAAATGTCTGGAAAAGTAACTCCAGCACCGTGATGTATAAAACTACCACATAACATAGAGGATGAATGAATGATCTGATCAACAATACAAAACCAACAATGGCAACACGATTTAAGGAAAGTTAAAAGATGATATCGACCGAAAGATCCGTCGTAAGATTATTGGTGGCGAATATTTAACGACGGACCAGTATCCGTCGTAACAGTTAGTATTGAAAATGCATAAGGTAACTACATAAATGCAAATTTATGATTAAGTCAGCAAAGTTTATATAAGAAAATTTAAAGGAATATATGTCACTACAAGATGATAGCTATAGATTAATGATGGGAACAATCCGTTGTAAGAATTACCGGTTGGTAAAACTTCGCGACGGAAAAAGTATCCATCGTAAAAGTTAGAAAATTTACAAAACATCAAGTAAATTGTGTCATGAAACTCATTTCATTTATTGCTTTAAGTTTAAAAAATAACAAAAACCCGTGCTCGAAAAATTATTTCAAATAATCAAGTTCCCGGCTAAATAACTAAAATGCTACTACAACAGCTGAAATCATACTTACATTTGCCCCTGCAATTCATAAATTTCAGAGAACAAATTAACAAATCTATTTAAAATTTCACAGGCGCAATGATACGTACTTGAGTTATCAAAGATTGGGCCGCCCCGTGAGGCTATTGATGAGAGAAACTCGGCAACATCTTTCCTCGATTTCCACCTAGTTCCAGCGCGGGCTGTGCTCGTGGACCCCAACACTTGTAAAAAGTCCTCTGTGGCCGAATAGGTCATATGCCTTCGGCTCCTTTCTATCCCCACCACAGCAAGCAATGAATTCGGCGTGGTGTCTACCAAGTGATAATGAACTATTCTGTGATCCTTCACGTCCGAAATTATACGTTCTTCCCACACCCTTTGCACTTGATTTGTCGACATCCTGACCGACCAGAAGATAATAAAATTTTAACAGAACTATTATTGCACCAGTCATCATTTTCATGCAATTAGTAGTTCAATATATTATTTTCCAGAAATACAGCACACAATATCTGAATCAAGCAAAATTGGTAAACAGAAAATGCATTTTCACTTGTAGGGACACCTTTGCATGAAATCGGCAAACCCCTGTATATTGAACTTGTTTGAGAGCAAAAATCTTAGATATAGAAAGAGATTTTGGTTTAAGCTAGAAATGAAGATAATATATACAACCCAACAAAACAATATAATAATAATAAGAAGAAGAAGGTAGAGAAAATATTTAAAGTTAGATTACAAAAAAAGGGATAATGATTATGAAATGGCAAAACAGACCTTGAGATTCTTGAAGAATAAATAAGAATAACGATCTTTTCACGAAGTCGAGGTGAAGTTTGCTAGTTTTGCTCAAGTTCAATACAACCCACGAACAATTGTTTAGTAAAAAATCACTGACAACCAGAAAATTCTAGTCTAAGACGCAAGAACGACACAACAATGAAAACCTAAACAAGAGTGCAGATAAACACGCTCTAAAGTCCAGGTGAGAAAGAGACAAATGTGAGTAAGATGTTTGGTGACAACTTTTAACGTGTATGGTTTAAATGAGAGTGGAGAAGAAAGTGTACAAAAATATAAATGAGAGAGAGAGAAAGTCTTGGCTTTTGTGGGATTAGATTGCTATTAACTATGAGAATATTATTATCATTAAAGTTTATTTCACTAAATTAAATTAACATTTTTTTATAAAGTTAGATATTTTTCCTAAATTGTTCTATATTACATGTAGGAAAATTTAATTTCCAATTAATATACATTTTAAAAAATGAGATATATTTCCTAAATTATTATTATATAATTACATATGTATTACAATTTAGGAGAGATTAAGTAAACCAAATTAAAAGTTTTTCTACAAATGTTAGATATTTTACTAAATTGTTCTTATATACTAATTTTCAATACACCAATAAGAAATTAGAATATATGTTAATTTGCTATAATACTTAAAACAAATTTAATGCTAAAAAACGTTCTCATGACAAATGACAATCCTAAATCGTCTTGAGAATCATTTTACGCAATTAAAAAAAAAAAGGAGGAGAAAAAGAAGAAGAAGGAATCACCTAACTGCATCAAGTGAGCATTTAAAATTTTTATTAATATCTGGTTACATGGTTAGATTATTGAAAATAACTCGTATAGAGTATTTAGAATTCTAATAATAAAATAATTTCAAATTTTACTATAAATACAATTATGCATATTATTTTCATAATTATATTTTTTTAATATACAAATAACTAATTTTGAATTTATTTTCTAATTTAATATGACCTATTATATTTTTTACATTAAAAAATAAAAATAAAATATTAAATTCAACCAAAATATTTATATATATAATATATTATATAAT
>BMAC01000019.1:2022866-2050481 GCA_014905375.1 Phtheirospermum japonicum
ATGATTATCCAGCAATGCCGTAGTCAAGACTTAAACAAGCGTTGGGCGGGTTTTTTTTTTAACTAAATATGTTATTTGTTGTTGATTTTTTTTTTTTCTTTATCACTATATGTATAAAAACAAGTCCGAATTGTATGGTTTATAAAATATATATATATATATATATATATATAATATATATATATATATAATATATATATTATAATCTCATCCTTTTTTTTTACATTATTTAGACAGAAATAAGTTGGACAAGATAATTATATTTTAAACTCATGTAATTTCACTATTTTGTATTTTTTTTACTTTCACTTTTCTTTTTATTACTATTAACACCGCACGAACGGAAATAGGGTGAGCTCGAGCCAGGTCCCCCGCCCAAGAATATCATCAAACCTTTATATACATTGAAATTGTTTGAGAGCAAAGATCCTAGAAATTGAAAGAATTATTTATATATATATATATATATATATATATAATTTAGGAGAGTTTCATTAACAAAATTAACAGTTTTTCAAAAAATAATATAGATATTTTTACTAAATTATTCTTATTTATTAATTTCGAATGTACCCAAAACATAATAGAATACATGTTAATTTGATATAATACTGAAACAAGCTTTAATGCTAACTTGCCTTCCCATGAGGATGACAATTAATACTAAAACAAATTTTAATGCTAACTTGCCTTCGCATGAGAATGACAATCTTAAATCCACAATCAAATCATCGGATTCATTTTAATCAAAAGAAAGAAAAAAGCCATATGAATCATTAATTGAACGATATTGAAAAATGCCATTTATTAAAATAACTCAATCTTTATTAATCACAAGTAACATCCATGCATGGGCAAATAACTTCAAGGTTAATTTATCAATTTTTTAATATTATTTTTATATTAATAATATAATAAATAAGTGATTACACTAATTTATCTACCTTTCCCGTTTCAAATAACATTCACTTTTGGGTTGTCAACCCCAAGAGGTCCGAGAGAAGGGTTCTCGTGTTGTTGTCGGTCGTGTGTCCCCTTTTGGCTGCTGTCGCTGATTTCTTTAAAAGTACGGAAGTGGGCATGTTCGTTTTATGGGCCGAGGGCTCTAAATTCCCGAATATGTGCTAGCACTGGGTAACCCAGTGTAGGTAACAGACCCAGTGTCAGCGGTAATACATCAAATTGGTGCTCAATTTCATTAAAAGTCTACTTGTAGGCCCACACTTGTCCATCTCAAGACCAAATACTTCAAAAATCCCTGAAAGAAACATAAAATCCAATACCATAGATCAAAACACGTAAAATAAGTAGGGAATACATAAATATGAAAATATGTTCAATCTATCCAACCTATACCGAAATTAATAACAAATTCAAGTAAAATACTACCTCAATATATATGAAAATCAAGGCAAACGCATACTAATCAATTCTCAACCCGTGTCACACTGTATTCATGTCTAATCAATATTTATTAATAATTATTATATAATTTTATATATTTATGTTTAGATTGAATTTGTTAATAATTTCTATTTTCATACTTATATTATTGCAAATAACTCTTAGTTTAATTATATAAAATATTAAAAAAAATAAAAAAAAATTACTTCAACTCTTATTACAAATACAAATTATTTATATTATTTTCATAATTTATTTTTGTTTTTTTTAATTGTCATTATCTTATGTGTGATTTTTCTTTTATTATGATAACTAATTTTAAATTATTTTCTAATTTAACATGACTTGGAAAAATTAAAAAAGATATCACTTTCTCAATGCGTCTCTAATATTTGCAAATTAATTATTATAATAATTTTATATTCTAATATTTAGTTTGAATTCATTAATAGTTTTAATTAGATATTTATAAATATTCAAAAAATATCATATTCTCAACTCGTGTCGCATTGTACTAGTGTCAAATTAATATTTATTAACTTTTATATAATTTATTATTATGTTTAGATTGAATCTCTAATAATATTACATGGTCAGATCATTGAAAATAACTCATATATAGTATTTAAAAGTCTAAATAAAATAATTTCAACTTGTATTATAAATACAATTATTTAGATTATTTTCATAATTAGTTTTAATTACATATTTATAAATATTCAAAAAAATGTCATATTCTCAACTCGTGTCGCATTGTACTAGTTAATATTTATTAACTTTTATATAATTTATCATTATGTTTAGATTGAATTCTCTAATAATATTACATGGTTAGATTATTTAAAATAACTCATATAGAGTATTTAAAAGTCTAAATAAAACAATTTCAACTTTTATTATAAATACAATTATTTAGTTTATTTTCATAGTTATGTTTTTGGAATATATAACATATATTATATGTAATTTTTCTTTTAATTAAGATAATTAATTTTGAATTTATTTTCTAATTTAATATGGCCTATTATATTTTTTACATCTATAATGATAAAAGTAAAATATTAAATTAGACAAAATATTATAAAAGAAAAATATGAAACTAGATAAATATTGAGTTCGAATGACACATAAATAATCGAAACACCTGAAATTTTCATTTATTAAACAAAACGTGGGAAGTCAACCTATATGTGAATGGAATTATGCATTAATAAGTAGAGTGTGTATATATATATATATATATATATATATATATATATATATATATATTATGGGGGAAGTTTACATTACAATGAATTTATAATAATTCTAACTCTATATGTGAAAAGGTAATTAGATTTCTATACATAGGTATGGTACAGTAACGACACCCGTAGAGTTTTCTTATATTATAATTTTGGAGAGTTTCATTAATAAAATTAATAATTATTCTAAAAATAATTTAAATATTTTTACTAAATTGTTCTTGTATAATAATTTCAGAATATACCCAAAACATATTAGAATATACATGTTGGTTTAATATAATACTAAAATAAACTTTAATGCTAGAATGCCTTCGCATTAGAAATAACAATCTTAAATCCACGATCAAGTCATCGGATTCATTTTAATCACAAAACGAAAAAGAAAAAAAAAGGCCATATGAATCATTAATTGAACGATATTGAAAAATGTCATTTATTACAATAACTCAATCTTTATTCATCATTTAATCATCTACTCAATTTCATGCCATTTAGCCCAAATATTTGCTGTTAATTCACATATTACATTTTAAGTTATTGAGAAAATGACATTAAATACTACCTTTTACGAAAAAAAAACTCCTAATTTACATTTGGTTAGTTTTTATTATATTCATACTATTTTTATTGCCTTTTTTACATTATGGGTTAAGTTTTAGGACAAAAATACGAAATTCTAGTTAGAAATAATATTACGTAATTTTTGGAAATTTTAAATTGTATTTACAGTAGGTAATTATTATGGCCCGTTTATTTATGAGCATTTAATTACAGCCATCACATTTTCTCTTTTGTTATTCTCACAAACCACACCCTAACACAGTAGTCGGCGATCCGAGAGCAGTGGCGTAGGCGTGAGCAAGGCGGAGTTGACTGGCTCGAATGGGTATCGGATGTTGCTGGGCAGACGCGACCCACTGCTGATTTTTGGATGGCATCTTTGAAGAAAGTGAGAGCAGGCATGGGGGTTCCCCACTACCAATTAATTGACGAGAACAGTGGTTAAGTATGGCAAGGGATTCAGCATGACATCGTCGACGGGTAAGCGGCGACTGGTGACTGGCACGTGGCTTCGGGCTTCGAGTTGAGTCCGATTGTCTCGTGGTTTCTAGGTTAGGGTTTTCGAGAATTTATTTTTGAGTTCGTAGTATTCATTTTAATTATATATATTGCACGATTGCCCCTTTCTGAAATTTTAATTATCAATTATGATTTGATAGTTTCAATATTATACAATTGAAAACTCCATTTCTCTTGTGAAAAAGATAACAAATGCAAGCAACCCGATAATATGTTGGTTGAATGAGAATTTTCTTGCAAATGATTTCATTTTTTACGATTCATATGCGTATATTTTGTAAAAGTTGATGTGGGTTTTGTTTATTTTTTAATTATGTTTAGCCTTTTTATGATTCGTGTTTTTAGTTCAGATTGTTGTGTATCATTCCATATATTGTCAAATTATTACCTTCTCTGTCAAAATTGTTCAAAGTATAAGTTATGTCTTAACATTGATATAACTCTTGCGTTTTATTTTGCAACTTAGTGCTTATAGGTGCCGGATCCAGATGAAATTCATGCAATGCTAGATTTTTTTTTTCAGGAGAATCGGGCATGCTTGTTGCTTGGAAGATAATAAGTGGAAACTTCTAAAAAGGCTCAGGATTCCGGTTGGAGCTTCATTTCTATTGCTGCATTATTCTTATTACGCATATTCTTTTGGTCATCTAAGGGCTTGGTTAAGTTAATTGTACCTAAAAAATGTATGTTAGAAACATTCCATCGCATTTTTGTGGTTCTTGGTCGTGCTTTAGTGCGACCATTGAATTACATTATTTTTTACACGCCTGCATTTTTTACACTCATCCTATCTGCTGAGTTCGCCCTGGCCTCGCCTGTATATAAAATAAATTATTTATTTTTAGTTGCTAATTATTAAAAAATTAATAATTGTGACTTTTCGATTAGGTCTTGGCAAGAGGGAAATGTTTCAGCTTGCAGAGAAAGCCAATGACTTTATTTCTGCCTGTGATAGATTATTTATGTTGATGTTTGGTTAATGTATAGTTGACCTGTAAGATTAGTTATGTTGATTTCTGGTTTATGTATAGTAACTTTTAAGATAGTTATGTTGATTTCTGGTTTATGTATAGTTGACTTGTAAGATTATTTATATCCATATTTGGTTTATGTACAGTTGATCTGTAATTTAGTATAAGTTTTATTCATATGATTTTACTTGGTTGATTTGTAGTTAATTTTTTTTATTCTTAGTGCACTTTTGTTTTTCAAATAATTTCATAAAATAGTTGTTGTTTGGTTGATTTTGTATTTCTTAGTACTATTAAATTTAGTTCATTTAAAGTTATAAATATAAATCAACAATAAATCAAATAATCAAAAATCATGGTATAAGATAGATATATGAAAATTAATTAAATATAAATAAACAATCGATGCAAGAATAAAATTTAAAAAATGTGTAATGAACGGATTTAATGTTACGTTAATAATTAATTCTCGACGAGTAAGATGAATAAGATATTATAATAGAGTGATTAGGGATGATATCTAAGGATAATTACAATAAAATAAATAATATAGTATGATATTTGTTCTTTCAGGTTTTAAATCAAAAGAAATAAAATAAATAAACTCAGAAATAAAAAATAAAAAATCTTTTTACTCTCAATATTTCTTCATCAATATTGTGATTGTATTGTGATTTGTTTGTTAGAAATAAACTAATTACTACAATTTGAACACAAATATTGAAAAATAAATATTTATTTTTGATATTTCTTTCTTTTTTCCCTTTCTTATGCATTTGCTTTGCTTTAATTGTATATCATCTACTCCATAAATAAGCTCTTGAATTGCTTTTTCTGTCCCTTATTTAATATCAATAATTATGTTATTGATGTTTAACATAATGACTGTCGATTTCAACACAAATAAAATCTCAATAAACATAAACGTCACTTTTGACCTTTTTATTATTAGGGAAAATTCCCAACTACTCCAAAAGGGATAAAAATACTCCCTTTTAGTCCTACCAAATTAAAAATTCCCTATAAATCCTAAGTTAACTAGTTTATACAATAATACCCCTCTGAAATTGATCACCGTGTGAGACGCTAATGAAATGGGAAATTATCTGATAAATTTTCTCTTTCTTGTTGATTACCCGTAATTTAAGCAAAATTTAAAACTCTTACTTATCCCTCACGAACAAACTTTACAATTCAAAACTGGAAATTATAGTTCCAAACTGCAATTGACATCCCAAAATCATAATCCAAATTTCTTTTCTGATATCCTGAACCAACATGCAAAAAATCTCACACACCCTGCAGATTTTGAACAAGGAAAGGTTAATTTGTAATTGATTCAGATTTTAAACTCCTCTTAATTCAATCTCTTACCTAACGGAACTGAAATTGTGAAGGAGTATTCGAAATTGACGAAACGCAATATTGGTTCGTAATGAAATCCCTGCCTATGCGGAAATCGATACTGCAAATTCTGCTATAAATAATCTCCCGTCATATGCCGGGGATGGCGAAGAAGAACAAACCCTCCAAGTAAGTTTTCATATTATAAACTGTTATCTGTTTGTAATTTTTTCAAATTATAAACCGTTGTCCGTCAAATAATTTTTTCTTGTTTTGCAAACTATTTTAATTTGTTGTCTGTTTCCAGTTACAATAAAATTATAAACTGAAATGAATTGTGGGTGTGCTATTAACTGTAAAATTATTCAACGATTTGTGTATTTGGAATTTATTTGAACAATAGTTTTGAATTAGTGTTTTTAGTAATTTTGATTGTCGATGTCATTTTCCTGTAAAAGCTGAATGTTGAATAAGTAATTTGGATTAGTAGTTTGCATTATGTTCTTGTTGTAGTTTGGATCACTAGTCGGGAAAAATATTTTGCATAATTACAAACTACTCTCTGATTTCGTAATTATAAACTACTTAGTCGTTATGTAGGAGTAGATAATTTTGATTTTCAATTCAATTA
This sequence comes from Phtheirospermum japonicum, assembly GCA_014905375.1. Taxonomy (NCBI): domain Eukaryota; kingdom Viridiplantae; phylum Streptophyta; class Magnoliopsida; order Lamiales; family Orobanchaceae; genus Phtheirospermum; species Phtheirospermum japonicum. The sequence continues at coordinate 2,029,544 of BMAC01000019.1, forward strand.
TTGTCAATAGTAGTTTTGAATTTATGAAAACTGTGTTGCAATTATGCATTAGTAATTTTGATGCAGTTTTCTGTTGTTGTCCCTTTTGCACAAATAGCAATTGGCGTGGTGATAGTCGCTGTTATTTTGCTTTAAAAGTCATTCCTTAATGACAAAAAACTATCTTGAGAAATTCCAAAATTCTTTGTTCATATTGTGAACTTTGTTAATATTATCAAGAGAGTTTGGAACTGAGTTAGAATTTTATATTCTTAGTTTGGAATTGAATGAGTTGTTTCCAATATCTGTCGTTGTGCTAGTTTAGATGAGTAGTTTGAAGAATTACAAACTACTCTGTCATTTCTAATAATAAACTACTTAGTAGTATGGAAGTGTCTGATATGTCTTTATGAATTGAACAAGTAGTTTGGAATTTGTAGTTGAGGTAGTTTGGTATTGACTCAATAGTATGGAATTAGTAGGTGTCAAATGTGCATAATTTGCATTTGGCGGAGTGAGCGTCGATGTTATTTTACTTTCATATGTCATTTCATAATTACAAACCACCATGTTGAATAAATATAAACTACTTAGTTTATATTTCGAACTTTATCGCTTGGAAATGAAGCAGTCGTTAAGTATTGAATGAGTAGTGTGCATTATGTAGGTGTGGTAGTTTGGACAAGTAGTTTGGAAAATTATAAACTGCTCTCTCATTTCGTAATTAGAAACTACTTAGTATTTTTGAATTATATGATATGTATTTTTGAATTGAATAAGTTGTTTCCAATATGTAGTTGAGGTATTTTGAAATTGACTCAGTAGTTTAGATTTATATTTTGTATAGATATCATTTGTCGTTTTGCTTGTCGATATTATTTTACTTCATATTGTCATTTCGTAATTACATACTACTCTGTTAATATATATTTGAAAGTGTACCTTTTGAATTTTACCTAGGGTACCCGAGGAGATGGACGCTTCAACTAAAAGCACGAAAAAGAAAGAGTAAGATACTGAGGCTTGTTTATTTTTCTGCTGAGTGATCTTTATTCATGAAAAGTAGTGTTTTTCAGTGGTGTATTTTGTGATTTATTTGCAGGCAATTCTGGTGCAGCATGTCAAGCATCGTCAGCGTCTTTTCTGGTTACGTTGACAAATTTAAAAATGAACATTTCGAGGTTATGAAGAAGAAGCCTTTTTACCATTTGTTCAAGTGTATATATTTACGTAGGATAGTTTATTCCGATTGTCGTAGGATAGATAACATCACCGAAGACATTATGAGCATTTTTTATCCTGAAAACCAAAAATTCAAGCTAGGTAGGACTGAGGTAGGTTTGACGAAGCTGGATGTTCAGCTAATTTTTGGTATTGTGGATGGTGATAAGAGTATAGAAGTGTTTAAGGGGAAAAAGAAGGAATGGACCTTATGCACGAGGATGTTTGAGGGAAAAACTGATTTAAATCAGAAGCTAATTAAAGACAAGCTGGGTGAGGTGCTTTGTAGAAACGTTATTGAAGCCTTAGCAGATGATGTCGAGGATGTAGTGCGGCTTCTGTGCTTGCTTCTATTTGCGACAGTTTTTTTCCCCCGGAATGGTTTCACCTTAACATGGGGTTGGTTGGAGTATGTCAAGAACCTCGACAATATGAGGAAGTATAACTGGAGCGATAAGATACTTACCTTGTTAATTGATTCCCTGGTATCCAGCCATCAACTCCCATATCAAGTTAAAGGTTGCACAATAATACTTCTGGTACGATATTTTTCGAAAAAAAATAATTTAATTTATTATTCAATTTTTAAATGTTTAAATAATGATATTTTGTATCTTTTTTCTTCAATTATTGCAGTATTGGTTGTGCGAGCATGCGCGTGTCATCGACGAACGAGCTGATCTTCTTTGCATGGTTCCAAGGTTGGTGAAGTGGCACCTGCCGAAGTTGAAAGATGTGGTAAACAAGGGGCTGTTTACGGAAATTGGAGAAGATCAGGTATGTTTGTATTGCACGGTGACGAATATTCCTTGTAGTGTCCTACCCGCTTGTAGGTATTTGAAAAAATTTGGGTAGTTTATTATTAGAACTATCTTGGAAAATTTAAAAATAGTCTTGATCAATGCGGAAATACTAATTTTGTCAAATTGTTGGAAAAGTACAATTTAAAAATTCAAACTGATCTTGTTAAATTTGAAACTACTCTGTTCTATTTTATAAAAAATCCTTTTGTGCAGATTGTTGCGTGTCAACTCTAGCCGACGACTACGGAAGTGACATCTTATGGCCGACTAAAGAATTGGAATGCGCACAAGAAAGTCCGAGAAGGGATGAGTGCCGGAAATTCAACTCAAAATTCTAATGAGGGAAAGATTGGTGTAGGAATTGACGATGGCCATCGAGAGAAAGAATGCAGATGGATGGATGGAGAGATTAGCGGAGCACAAAGTTCCTATTCGAAACAAAAGAATAGGAAGGCAGGAACGAGAGTCGGAGAAGGGATAAAGGATGCAAATCAAAGGTCTAATGATGGAGACGGTGGTGTCGGAATTAATGTTGGCGTGCGAGATAAACAATTTAGAGGTCTCGAGGGAGATAATATCAGCGCACAGAACATAAATGAATCACTCCTAAAAATTCACAACCAGCTGCAGGAAGACTATGCCAGATTAGATGAGGAAAATAAACGTTTGAAAGAACAAATAATGGATTTGGTAGGCGCAGATAATGTTATAAATGTGGTGCCAATAAGTAGTTTGGAACCGACGCTAGATGATAATAAATTGCCATATGCCGAGATTGTTGTGAAGCTGAACAGAGCGGAGGAAGAATTGAAGAACAAGAATGACAATATATGGAATCTGAGTGAAGGGCTAGAGACTAAGTCGAGCCAATTGTCGGAGCTTCGCGGGGAATATAATTTACGGACAAAGGAACAGCATGAGTCAAATAAGCGAGTTTCCCAACTTGAGTTGATGCTTGAGGAGCAAAAAAAGCTCAATAAAATTCAATCGAAATCGATTGGCAAACTCAACGACAGGTATACTTAAAAACACCCTGTAGTTCGTAAATTTATTTTTATTTTAAACTCTGTGAAACCAAACATTGTCATTAAAAAAACATAGTGGTTTGTAATTATAGTTTGAAATTACGAACTACTCTGTTAAATAATTACGAACTACTCTGTTATATATTTACAAACTAATCTGTTAAATAATTACGAACTACTCTGTCAAATAATTACAAAATACTTTGTCAAATAATTACGAAATACTCTATTAAATAATTCTTTGTATTTTAAACTCTGTGCAACCAAACATAGTCAGTAAATTGTCGTGTAATTGTAAACAGGTGGTATGAGGATGTAGTGGAGCCGATAGTGCACGCAGTAACACAAGCACATCATGCGAGTAGTACGGATCTACATTCTGCATGTACTCCGGAAGCGGTCAATGAGACAATGGTTGGTCAGAATTCAATGGTGATGAGGATTAAAAGAAAACAGAGGAAAGTTTTGGTAGATGACGACTTTGAGTACGGGCCAAATCCAGCTCGACAAAAAAAATAAGTTTCGGCTGTTTCAAGTGATGTGGGGAAATATAAAGATAAATCTGATTTTCTACGGATGCTTGACCAAAAATATTGTGGACATTGCGCACACTACTTATCCGAAAAATATCCGACTGCTTTCTTAGATAAATACAACAAGGGACCCAAGTATGTAAAATACCATTCTTTATCTTCGCCAATAATATCATACGCATTTGATTTGATTTCTTTTTTGTGCAGTGAGACAGTTTACCACGATGAAGAATCTGTTGTCCTCGTGACAGTGAAACAAATCATGAAAATTTTGAAAGGGGTCTACGTCATCAACTGCGTAAGTATATCTGGTCGTATAAATTCGATATCTTAAACTATATATAAAATGTAGGTGTCCTAGTTTGCATGAGTAGTTTGGATAATTATAAAGTACTCTGTCATTTTTTTAATATATGCTACTTTTTAGTTTGGAATTGTCTTTTATGTATTTCGTATTTAAACAACTAGTTTGGAAAAGTTGGACGAGGTAATATAGTTCTGAGGCTGTATTTTTGGAATACGTAGTTTCGTGTAAATTCTATATCTTAAACTATTTATTATTAGATTGTTCAGTAATACAAGTTTTCTTTATGTGTTGTTCAATGCTGAACATTCCAATTTACATGAAAAAGGTTGTTGATGCTTACAGAGCACACTTGTTGAGAACTTACTCGGAAGGTAAAAAAAATTACGATTGTTCGAGCGGATTGTTGGGTAATAATATTCATAGGAAGTAGTAAAGATTTTCTCTTTTTTTATCTATAGTGTAGATTAATGTCAAATGTATGTCTATTTTTTTTGCAGACACGTATCGTTCGGTTCCGTAGCGAACAATTGATAAATGAAGTTGTGACTGCGTCAAGGGATGAGGAGGCACTAATATTATTTCCAATTTTGTCCGGGGGGAACGATAGCAGTTTGAGCGCCAATCACTGGACATTGTTGGTTTTGGACGTAGCGAATGAGCATTGGAGATTTTTCAATTTTAAGAGGCCCTGTAAGAGCACTCAAAAAGATAAGTACATACTAGACACGGTGAAACTGTTACGTTTTTTGTAATTCAGCCCTTAATAATAAACTGGTTTTAAAGATACATAAAAACTAATATTTCACAATACAAAACTATTCTTACATACATTGCTTGGTACTGAGTCTACACTTTTTGATTAGTTGACTAGAAGTAGAACATTTCCGAAAATTTGCGCGCGCTTGTCTGCTGCAATTCTAAAATCATCTTCAGAATAATAAACTAGTTTTATTAAAATCAAAACTACAGATTCAAAACTATAAAGATAATCTTGTTTTAATAGCTTGGAACCGAATCCTCCTTTTAAAAAATAAACTAGTTTTCAAAAATTCAAAACTACATTTGAAACATTCAAAACTGCTCTATTCAATTTTACAAACATATTCAAAACTACTCTTGAAAATAATAAACTAGTTTCATATGCCTCGAAACTACTGAATTAAAAATATTAAACTACTCTTGATTAAATAGCTCGAACCGAAATTTTAGTTTTGAAAATAAATTAACGTTCACCTCTTCAAAACTACATTTGAAACATTCTAAAATACTATATTCAATTTCACGATGAGATTCAAAAATATAACAAAAAATAATAAAATATTTTTATATAAATCAAAAGAATGATTCAAAGATATTAAACTATTCTTGATTAAATAGCTGGGAACTGAAACTTCTTTTTTGAAAATAAATTAACGTTCACATATTCGAAACTACCACTGAATTATTCAAAACTATTCTGTTAAAATTTATAAAGTAGTTTATAAAACTTACAATCTGTGGAACTGTTTTGTTTTTCGTGAAATGCAGAAGAAAATCATTGATGCTAAGTCGGTGAAAAATGCAAAAGTAAACCTCCAGCTCTCAACGCAACAATGCGAACTACCTCTTATCCCGGTTACCAGGGTACCTTCGCAAGGGCAAACATAAGAAAATCAGAATCTGAATAACTTTCAACTGAAATTATGTAAACTCGACATTTTTGAATTATAAAAAATATTTGTGTGAATTCTACAGCAGTGACTGTGCGATGTTCAAATGCTACTTCATGAAGCATGTAGTGATGAGCCAAGACTGATGAGTTTGACTTGTAGGTTGGTATTAGTTTAAGCATTTAAAATGATGGTATTCCGAGGGGAATTTTTTGTTTGCGTACAGACTTGATGTATATTTTTTTGTTGGAGACATTTCAATATAATATATTTCGTTGCAGGCAGATTGAATTTACATTTTCTCCAATTTTCGTTCAGAAGCTCATTTATCTTTCGAATAATATATTTTCTCCTCTTGGCATTGCAGTATGTAAATAATTTTGAACTATTATGTTAAATAATTTTGAACTGCTCTATTAAATAATTACGAACTATTCTGTTTAAATAATTAAGAACTACTCTTTTGAATATAAACGAACTGCTCTGTTAAATAATTATGAACTACTCTATTTAATAAATACGAACTACTCTGATTAATAATTACGAACTACTCTGTTATATAATTACGAACTGCTCTTTTAAATAATTATGAACTGCTCTGTTTAATAAATACGAACTACTTTGATTAATAATTACGAACTACTCTGATTTATAATTAAGAAGATTATATTGTGAGGTAACTGTTGAATAATATAATTATGAACTACTATCTTAAACAATTGCGAACAACTATCTTAAATAATTACGAACTACTCTGTTAAATAATTACGAACTAATTTTTTGAATAATTATGAACTACTCTTTTAAATAATTACGAACTCCTATGTTTAATAAGTTCGAACGACTCTGTTTAATAATTTCGTACTACTCTGTTTAATAATTATGAACTAATCTGTTCAAATAAGTACGAACTACTCTGTTCAGAAATCACGAACTAATCTGTTTAAATAATTACGAATAACCTTTATAAAATTAGAATAATTTAATTACCAACACAATGAAAAATTTATGAACAAACTCCAACTACTCACACGAAGATAACAAACTAGTACTACATAGAGAATATGAAGTGTTCACTTAAGTGGTTCGGTGCAACTTTTTTTGTTATGATTCCCAACACGACCACATCTACCACATTTAATTCTTCTTGGTATGTGCTCGCCGTGTGACAAAATTCTTTTCTTCCTTGGTCTTCCAGGTGGCCGCTTAGTCGTTGGTGGAATGACTGTTCGTGTGTCGTTAGAATCTTGTGACCTTCTGAACATTGGAACCGGCTGAATATGATATGAGTAACAATGTACGTATGCATCGACGTGGTAAAACTCATCCACGTAAGTTGAAATAGGCCTACCGGTGCGCAAGATGCATGCCAAAGCATGTGAACATGGAAGTTCGCAAATTTGCCACTGTCTGCATGTGCATGTTCAGCAATCGAGTTTCACCTCCACCGATGGGTTGTTGTGCACTTCAAAAACTGAATCCGATGACTGAGTTACTGGCCACAACCTTGCTTGATCTGTGAGTATTTGGAGTTTTTTGACAATCGAAGGACACAAATCAGTCGTCCACGCATTGCACACGATTTCCCTTGCTTATAAATGCAAACAAAATAATTAAGTATTAGATATGATAAAACCGCAAAACTTGTACAACGATTTAAGAAGAGAGAACCTTGTCGATTGTTAAATAAAAATGATGAATATTTGATTACCACTGATTTGACCCATCAATTTGATCCTTATGGTGTCTACAAGGTTGGTGATTGGAAGATTTCTTTCCTCTAATACCCATTTATTAAATGATTCAACCGCGTTTGAGCTCATCTCCCCGTATCGCCTGCCCCGAAAATAAGCGTTGGCCCATTGTGTAACATCCATGTTGGCAAGGAAATTCCTAGCCGCATCTTCTCCTTCTTTAATACATTTCTCCTTACACTCCTCGAACATTTCAACCGTAGATGCATACGCTTCTTTTTTAAGAAGCCACTCTAGTCGACCACGCAAACTCTTTGAGTATTTTCTACCTTGATATGTATATTTAAGGTTTGTAATCAAGTGGTTCAAACAGTGTCCTTGTGGGTTTCCGGGGAACTCCTTACTCATCGCATCAAGAAGTACAGGGTTCCTATCAGACACAAACGTCACTTCACGAAACGGTGATAAGATGTTCTTCAAATTCGCCATGAACCAATGCCAGTTACTTGAATTCTCCGAGTCCACTATCGCAAACGCTACGTGGTACAACCCTACGAGTAGAACGGACAAAAATATTATGATATTACATTATGAGTTGTGAAATTTTGTGTCATCATAAACAATATGAAATTCAAAAAGAACTAGTTCATTAATTACATTACGATTTTTTAAATCTAAACGAACTGCTCTGTTAAATAATTATAAACTATTTTGTTTGATAATTACGAACTACTCAGTTTAATAATTATGAACTATTCTATTTAAATAATTATGAACAACTATGTCCAATAAGTACGAACTACTTTTTTAAATCTAAATGAACAGCTCTGTTAAATAATTAAAAACTATTCTGTTTAATAATTACGAACTACTCTGTTTAATAATTACGAACTATTCTATTTAAATAATTACGAACTACTCTGTTCGTAAAGTAATACTAAACTACACTACCAGGAAAATTAGACTCGAACGTAGGCTGTAGAAGGTGTTTAAGATTATGGGTTTGGTTTGCAAAATATTGCGAACTACTCTACCAAATGAACAATAATGCTAAACTAGACTTTCGTAGAATTCGGGCTCGCATGTAGGAAGTACGTGGTTTTTAAGACCATGTGATTGGTTTGCATGATAATTTTGAACTACTCTGACATATTGAACCATAATAATAAACTACACTGCCATAAAATTCTGCCTCGAATGTAGAAAAATTGAGGATAATTCATCAAAACAAATGATAAAAAATATAACGAAATGAGAATAATTTTACCATTATCTCCATCCTTTGCGGTAGCCCCAAGAAGGTGACCCTTGAATTTACCTAACAAGTGTGTTCCATCGATGAATATCATAGGTCGACAAAAATTAAACCCTTCAATACATGACGCAAATGAAACAAGCATCCTTTTGAAACGGTTGTTTGAATCATCAACATCCAAAATAATATGCGACCCAGGGTTGGACTTTCGAAGACAATCGACATAGAAATCCAATCCCTAAAATGAATCTTCAAAATCCCCAAGAACACATTCTCTGGCTTTCTCCACGGCAAGATACGCTATTTTGTAAGTAACTGATAAACCGTGTTTACTGGAGAACAACTTCACAACATCAATGGGCCGAGTACCCAAAGCCTGCCGAACATCTTCTAATATCAAGAAGGAAATCAGCTCAGAACTAATCCGATTGTGTTTAAGTGATGGGAAACAAGATCCACACGTGTGTGTGTTGTTTATTTCTCTTACATAAAAAAAACCATTCACACGCTCGGTAGACGCATGAACAAACCAAGTGCAATTATGGTCTGAGCATCTGGATGTGACCCTATCCGCATCATTCTTTAAAAATTCAAATTCAAACCCAATGCCGATTGCTGTCTTACGTAGTGCAATTCTGAATTCTTTGACCCCACTGATTCAAGATTTTTGGTTGCCTACTTATGAAAATTTGTCAAAAGATCAATAGCTTGCCCGCAAGAGAACGGGGCCGCGCGTAGTTTGGCATCTTGACTCGAGTCGTCTCTCGAGGAACATACAATCGGAATCTTGAATTGTTTGTTCAACACAATTACGCATACAAATTGGGGGGGGGGGGGGGGGGGGGGTTTGATGATAATTATTATCTACGAATTTAAATAACAATACTTAAGATAAAAACTAATTTAAATTATCTAAACTTAAAATAACTAAACTAATTAATTAACTAATCACTAATCAAAACTAATTAATAATTTAAAGTATCTAAGAAATAACTTTCAGAAAGTAAATCAAAACTTAAAATCCCAAACAGCATGCATAAAACAAATTCGATTAACAAATAAATCTAAACCAACTAGAAACTGCTAAGGGTTTCTGTTAACTGTTACACCAACGGTTAACAGTAACAGTTAACAGGAACTAACATGAACTGCATGCATGAACTAATCTCCAACCAATAAAACATTAAGCTTCCAACAATAAGCATGTAAAACTGAAGATTAACTAAGATTAAATAACTAAAATATTCAGCGAATTCAGAAACGCATTCAAACAATACGAACATAAACTAACCAACATTCGCAAACTTGAGAACTAATGATTAAAACTAAGAAAACTAAGTAAAAGTTCAGAGTACTCGTTTTAACTACTGGAAAGTGAAATATCTTCGGCTATTCCAAAGAGTGAACGCAGCGAACTGGACTTCTATGGATGAATCGTCGTCGAACGGCTTCAAGAACTCATCGTCGTCGATTCTTGGTTGCTCTTCGATCTTTGCATTTTTCCGTCTCCAAAAACCCTAGGATTATGCTGTATTTTTATGGTTAGCACACGCACACAGACATAGATGCTCGAAATTCGGATTAATGAAGGTATTTATAGACTTTTCCGAGATTTGGGCCGCAAGCCTGTCTGCTGCTCCTGAGCCCCGCTAACGGTTACCTGCTAACGGTTATAGCAACCGTTAACCGCTCCTTTCGTCTTTCGGGCCTTCTACTAACGGTTGTGGCTAATGGTTGTGAGGTAACCGTTAAGGGAAACCATTAACTCCAAAAACTTGCTACTTTTTGTCGGAAAGCTCGATTCTCATCTCTCGGTTATTGTACTTTATATCCAACGCGCTGAGCTCTCCTGGTTACTTAACTGTAAAGTGAAAAACATCAAATAATCACTTATTTTGCATCAATTAGATCAAAACACGGTAAAATAAGTTGGAAGTCTAAATATACGAAATTAAGCTTAAATGGTCCAACTTATACCAAAAACACTAGTAAAAAGATACTAAAATACTACTAAAAATAACCACAAATGCATGTTAATCAACCTTAGTACTTTTTTTCGACGGTTAATATCTCTGTACCAATCAGCAGTTAATAATCTCTTTGTGTGGCTCGGGACCAAGGTTGATAAAATGTCCTCATTGTTTGAACAATTAGACGTAGACGGGGCTCCAGTTTGAACGAAATTGCTTGAGATATCGACTCTAAATCGAACTAACCCAAACGATATTAAAAGTTTAACCATTGCTTTGAAATCAGACTCATTGCCAATGACGCACATTGGACAATCTGGAATGAAATAATGCATTTTCATATCTAGAGTCTCTAGTTCACTCCAATTCGCTCGGACTCTCAGAACAAGGTCATCGAAAGAGAATCTGGCTTCCGCGTCAACTACGAGCGTCTCGCCGACATAACTACATAGAACGATGATACCTCCGTAGTCGGTCAAATCTACATCAAATATATAAAAAATGTTGGATTATTATAAACTACATTATAAATTAAATAGCAAAAACAACTTACAATGAGAAGAAAGTTAAAAGATAATTACAAACTAATTTTAAAAAATTCGCAATTACACTAACCCAAATACCATTATTCCAAACTACTACAAGAAATAAGTACTTCGCATTAGGTAATAAGGTTGTAGTTGAATGCTTACAAACTACATAGTCAAATAGTTGGGATTTAGTATGAAAAAACTGAGCAATTATATTCTAAATCACAATATAAATTGGAATCAAAAAATACCTTGAAAATACGTGCGGAATGACATAACACTCTAAAAAAAAAGAAAAGTGTCTTAAAAAAGAGGGTGGCTGCACTTTAAAGATTTAGTTCTTATCTGGACTACAGATTAGGACTGTGTTCGACTAGTTATAAACTATCTGATAGATTAATTTGGAATTTTTCTGTTTGGGTTTTGTTCGTCTAATTATAAACTACATAATAGTGTAGTTTGGAATCTGTTAGTTAGGTTTGTATTCGACTAATTATGAACTAGCTAATATAATAGTTTAGAATCTTTTTATTATGGCTGTGTTTGAAAATAAAGTAGTTAGACTAATTATAAACTACCTAATACTAAACTACACTACCAGAAATTTGGATTCGCAATCTAGATTAATTATAAACTACCTAATTGAGTAGTTTGGAATCTGTTTTTTAGGACTGGGTTCGACTAATTAAGCCATATTTCAAGAGGACGCTCAGTCTGTAGTTCAATTAAACCTACAATATAATGCTTTAGTAAGCACCTTTTTCTAATTTAAAGATATTTAATAATTAAAAGATCAATTGGATTGAACTACAACAATTATCTTATTCAAACAAATGAAGAAATTGCAACACATATAAAAGTATGTGTTCGAATGATTTAAAACTCTCTATACGAGTAGTTTATAATCAGTTTGTGAAAAAGGTAAAATGATTTTCACGAAACAAGATTTCGTGAAAACTATCTGCTGCGATTTGAAACTCTCTGTATGAGCAGTTTAAAATTTGATAGCAGCCAGATTATTTGCTGTAATTTGAAACTACTCGAAACCGTTTTGCTGCAGTTCGCAACAATACGAAACGAATTCTGAAAAATATCTTTTGCAAACTATCTGTTGCAATTCGAAACCAGCAAAAAAATATTCTCAAAATTAAAAAGGTGAACTAGTTTTAACGAAAAAGATTTCGTCAAGAATAATTGCTGAAATTCTATACTATTCTAAAGTATACTGCTGCAATGCAAGAAAGTATCATAATTCAAAAATATCATAATTCGAGACATGAAACAAATATTCGGAAAAACTCAGAAAACTATATTTTTCAATTCGAAACTTGACACAAAATTCTCTGAAAATTGAAACTGGGAAGAACAAAAGATTTCTGAAAAAAAATATTCAGAAAAATTGATGACTTACCATCAATATCCATTTGCAAACAACACCAAGCAAGTTTTTTGTGTTGTCAACTGTGTATTGGCGATTGATATTTTGTAGTTTTAAATTTCAGTTGAAATTATGTAAACTACCTAATAATAAAATACACTACCAGAAATTAGATTCACAATCTAGATTAATTATAAACTACCTAAATGAGTAGTTTGGAATCTATTCTTTATGACTGGGTTCGACTAATTAAGCCATATTCCAAGAGGACGCTCAGTCTGTAGTTCCATTAAATCTACAATATAATGCTTTAGTAAGCACCTTTTTCTAATTTAAAGATATTTAATAATTAAAAGATCAATTGGATTGAACTACAAAAATTATCTTATTCAAACAATGAAGAAATTGCAACACATATCAAAGTCTGTGTTCGAATGATTTAAAACTCTCTATACGAGTAGTTTATAATTAATTTGTGAAAAAAGTAAAATGATTTTCACGAAAAAATATTTCGTGAAACTATCTGCTGCGATTCGAAACTCTCTGTATGAGCAGTTTAAAATTTGATAGCAGCCAGATTATCTGCTGTAATTCGAAACTACTCGAAACCGTTCTGCTGCAGTTGGCAACAATTCGAAACGAATTCTGAAAAATATTTTTTGCAAACTATCTGTTGCAATTCGAACCCAGCAAAAAAATATTCTCAAAATTGAAAAGGTGAACTGATTTTAACGAAAAAGATTTCATCAAAAATAATCGATGAAATTCTATACTATTCTAAAGTATACTGTTGCAATGCAAGAAAGTATCAGAATTCGAAAATATCAAAATTCAAAACATGAAACAATTATTCGGAAAAATTCAGAAAACTATATATTTCAATTCGAAACTTGACATAAAATCCTCTGAATATTGAAACTGAGAAGAACAAAAGATTTCTGAAAAAAAATATTCAGAAAAATAGATGACTTACCATCAATATCCATTTGCAAACAACACCAAGCAAATTTTTGTGTTATCAACTGTGTATTGGAGATTGATATTTTGTAGTTTGAAATGTCATCCAGATAATCGTAGTTTGTTGACGATTGGCGTGGGAACTAAAAAATGATAGCGTGGCGATTGGTGTGGGTAATGAAAATTGATTGCGTGAATCAAGCTCTATTACCATGCAGAAATCTCACTATGCGTTTCTTTCCATCGGGGCAGGTGTTTTGTCTCTTCATTTTTATTGGGGCAGATTTGTAAATATATTAATCAATATGGACTATATGGTAGGTATTTGTCCTAAATGGGAATAAAAAGATTCGTAAGATTTTATGGGATTTTGGTTCTATAATATATAACTAAATGGGAATTTTCCCTTATTATTATTTGTTTCAACTGTAAAATTAACTTCCAATAAATATAACTCCCAATATAATCAACCGATTTTTTTTTTTCCATATCTTCTCTTACTTTCCATTTTATAATTGCATGATTAATAAATTGGAGTGATTATGTAAGAGTTACATAATGGAATGATTTATGCCTCATCTTTTGTTCACGTTTAAATTAGGGCAAGATATTATAGTCTTATTTTTGGTTAGTTATAAGATATTTAAGGATAGCATGTTGAAAAGTATATTCTCGTAAAACTGAAATTAATTTTATAGTAGCTAGGCATAGTTTGTATTTTTTTTAACTATAGTAATAAAAATGAGATTAGATATCATATATTAGGTATCCATGTCAATAACCCTAAATTATTTACAGTAGCCTTTTTACCGACCGTAGAGAGGTCTTTCTAGCACACGTGCCCAAAAAACATTTGTTTGTCCGTCCATCATTTTTTCATATCAACACAAATTCTAAAATTATTTCCCAACTCGGAGCCTTATATACACTGAAAACTCACCAAATCCTTCGCCAGGTCAGGGATTCCATTAGATATGTAGAATCGGTTATAAACGGTGACTTTTTATAAAATTGGCATTTTTTTTAAATGAATGAACAAATGAGATAAATAAATAAGATATTTAAATAAAATTTTAATGATTCAAAAATTTAAAGTAAAAGAAATTTAAAATTATTTTTTTAAAAAAGGACTTAATTTTAATTCTAATATTCGAAATTAAAATTAGGATTTTTAACTTTTATTATTGGAATTAACTTATCTACGTATCCTCGTTAAATAATTAAAGACAACATAGTTTGATTTTTTTTTATTTTGAAAAAGAAAAGTTTAAAATAATATATTTTTATAAAAAGGATTTAATTTTAATTTTAGTATTAAAAATTAAAATTAAAAATTTTAACTCTTAATATTGGAATTAACTTGCTTACGTATCCTCGTTGAGAAATCAAAATCCATGTAGTTCAATTATATTTATTTTGAGAAAATGAGTTTTAGAAAAAGAAGCCCACTTATTAAGCCCTGAGAGCTTGCTTTAAACCATACAAAGCCTTTTTTAATTTTAAAACAAAGTCTGGTTTGTCAGGATGAACAAACCCTTTAGGTTGCTCAACAAATACTTCTTCACTTAAAACTCCATTAAGAAAAGCACTTTTTATATCCATTTGATGTAGAGACATTTTCATATAACATGTTATAGCAAGCAAGAGTCTTACCGATTCAATACGAGCGACTGGAGCAAACGTCTCATCAAAATAAATACCCTCAATTTAAGTGTATTTTTGTTCAACCAATCGTGCCTTGTTTCTCACAATATTGCCAGCCTCATCTGTTTTATTCTTGAAGATCCACTTCGTACCCGTAACATGTGAATTTTCTGGACGAGAAACTAAGTCTCATACATCATTCTAGCGAATTGGACCAACTCTTCTTGTATGAACTTTATCTAGAATTCATCTTTAAGAGCATCCTCTACACGTTTTGGCCCTTTTTTGGAAAGAAACAAAGATTCTCAGATTTGAGAACAGTTAGTAGATAAGCAAACAAACTTTACCGTCTCTCTGAAGTTTATTTGTCGCTTTCTTGTACTTCTTTCATCGAGATCTCCAATGATTTGGCCCATGGGATGGTTCCTTTGAATTCTCGAGGGTATATCCCTCTAATGTAAGTCAATATGACCAGCTGGATCTTCCTTATCTGAATCTGAATCGAATTCTGGAGCATCCTGAGTTGGTGTCAAGTTTGGTGTCATGTCACCAGTATCATCACCACCTGCATCTTCAGTTTCTACACCTGCTGTTTTATCCACAACAACCGTAATATTTTCTTGAGGATTCTGATCATACACCAAATCATTATCCTCAGCAGGTCTAACATCACTAATCATATCATTAAACTTGACATTTACTAACTCAATCATACAATGCATTCTAAGATTATACACTCTATATGCATGACTATTTTGAGAGTATTTTACGAAAATACATTTATCACTCTTTGAGTCAAGTTTTGCAAGATGATTCCTATCATTTAGCACATAACAAATGCACCAAAAAATATGAAAATAGCTCAAATTTGGCTTTTTACCCAACAACAACTCATAGGAAGTAACACATGACCCAGGTCTAAAATACACCCTATTAATTATGTGGCATGCAGTATTCAATGCTTCCCCCAAAAAACGTTTTGCAATCTCATTTAAAATAAGCATAGTCCTAGTCATTTATGGAAGAGATCTATTTTTTCGTTTGACTATCTCATTTTGTTGGGGGGTGATGGGTGAAGAAAATTCATGGGTTAAACCAACTTTGGAACAATAATTTGAAAAAGATACATTCTCAAACTCTTTCTCATGGTCTGACCTTATTTTACCTATACTCACACCAAAATGAACACTTAACTTTTTTACAAGTTTTTTAAACGTTTCGAAAGCCTTAGACTCTTCTTTTAAAAATAATACCCATGTAAAACGAGAGAAATCATCTACAATCACAAGTACATACCTCTTACCACCAAGGCTATTTACTTCAAGTGGACCCATAAGATCCATATGAAGAAGTTCGAAACAGTCTGATGTGGTGAGACTCTGCACACTTGGATGTGACGCCCTGACCTGCTTCCCTTTCTGACATGCCTCGCAAACTGGAATGATTCTAGTATTGAGTTTAGGTAGTCCATTCACAGCTTCCTTCTTGGCCAATCTCTCCAACATCTTGTAATTGACATGCCCGAGCTTTTGATGCCACACCTCGGCATCACTTAATTGAGATAGTTTGCAGAACACGTCACCGTTTATTTGGTAGCAATTGTCCGAAGTCCTCTCACTAGTAATAATACATGCATTGCCCTCGTCATAAAATTTGCACTTTTCATGAGTGAAGTTGACACTGAACCCACCATTACAAAGTTGGATAATATTTATCAAGTTCGCAGTTAAGCCTTCAACAAGCAATACATCTTCAAGCTTTGCAATCCCAGGAACATGAAGGGTTCCTTGGCCAATGAATTGGCCATTTTCACCTCCACCATACTTCACCTTTCCTCCTTGAAACTTGACAATATTTGAGAGAAGACCTTCTGAGCTGGTCATATGTTAGAGCATCCGCGTCGAAGTACCAAGCTCCAAGAATGTGGGATTTTAGAGATGAATAGATCATACTGCATTTGATCTCGTTCTTTTTTACCCAGAAAAGTTTGACTCTTGTGTCATTTTTGGTGTCAAGAACACGGAAACCATCATGGAACTCAGCAGTCAACTTTGACCTTTTAAACTAACTTTGCTTACCAACAATCTTCCAGCAGAACGGTCGAATGTGACCTCGTTCACCACAGTGATGACACACGTATTGTCTTCTTCTCCTATTATGGCGTTTGGTCGTCTCCAATATTTGGCTTGATTCTGGCATTTGTTGATCATACTTGTATCCAATCCCGTGTTTCGATGAATCTGAGATACTAAATTCATGAATTTCGTTAAGCTTAGCCTTGCTCTTGTTGAGGTTCGTGAGGGTTTTTTTTTTTGGAATAAATTGTGGCACTTTTATTAGAAAAGGAGAAAAGAGTCAAAATACATAGCAAATCAATGAAAAACGAAAATAAAGATACTAGTGCTTCACAAGGAATTCCCACTTAAGAGAATTCTTTAAAACTCTACGTATAGGAGTAGAATTTGCATCTTTAGCAATATATGCCCAAGATTGTTTAGAAGCGATACTCATAAGGTGAAGGGCAGGAGAGGATTCCGTATCGTCAACAATGAAAGGAGTAGAAGACTCCTGTTGTAATTATTTAATTATATCAATTAATTCTCGATCAGTGGCAGGTTTACAAAAAAGAAGTGTGCGATGTTGGCTGCCAATATCTGAATCATCCACTATAATGCTTTCTTCACGTGCAAGACAGGCTATTGGAGTATGTTGCACCGAAGGAGAAACCTTGTTCGACGAACCCATGTCCACCTAATCAACATAGTCCGTGCTCGAAGAAATTATTGAAGCAGGTTCCTCATAAAGCACAAGCTGTCAAGAGGTATCACAAACAATCTCAGTCGGTCTGCAAATTATCGACTGGTTCCCCCTGCAAAGTTGCGCAGTTAGTTGGTCACCAAATAATACATGCACATCAAATTGCACATTATTTCATATGCGTGTGCACATTAGTTCATAACTACACGCACAAAATAGCCTCTATATATAAAATAGCCACATCAAATACCTGTACAGACTCCCAATTCCATCAAAGATTAATTTTAGTAGTAAGGTCGATGACTTTTAAAGAACAAATCAAAAAACAATTTAAAATTCAGGAACAAAACTTTCAACTATACATGATCACAATCCAACCAACAATTTGAAACTCGACAGAGAAATTGAACTAGCTTGATTTGTTCAAATTGGCTCATTTCAAAGCTAACTAACAGTAGGAATTTAATTTATACCTTTTCAAACAGAATTTAAAAAATATATTATCGACATATGTAGTAGTACAACACTTGAACTATAGTCTTAATAATCGGCCGGTAATAAAAGGTGTTGAACTCAAGTGCGGAGCTATATCAGGCGAAAAGCAGTCTTCGCTTTTCTTTGTTGTATGCGAGTTCGAGTTGTATCTGCTGCCATCTTGTTCTCCAGAGGGCTAAACGGCTGACGATCCGTGATGGAGAAAATAGCTTCGGGGATGTCATGGGACCTATCGACTGTGCCGAGGATAGGTGCCGAGTTTGGATGGCCTGTGGAATTCGCTTCTGCATAGGATTTCAAGGGTGCGGGGGCTGTCGGGCCAGGAACCGGAGGAGGCTGTATGTTCTTCTCTCGTGATAAGATAATCTGCAGATATCAATGAATATATGTCACAAGAACATGTAAGCTTAGTTCAAGAAAGTTGTATCGATAAAGTGAGGCCATATTTCATTTCTTCAACTCTATAGAAGCGAAAAAAAAATAAAAATAAAAGCAAAAAATCAGCATGCAACAAATGTAACCAAATTAAATATTCAAGAGTGAAAAACAAAATAAAAGTCGACTAACCAGATTAAGATATTATCAATTTACAAGTTAAAACATAAAAAGAATGACAATTTAGCTAGACATAGCTAACAAAAATAAAAGGGTTATAAATGTGCCTTGTTCCAGTCACTCTGCAGGAAAGAGCTGATAAAGCTTATATTGAAAAATTCCGGTAATACGCAAAATTAAGCAAATTTAATCATTCTAGTGCAAAAATACTTCACATGACGGACGATATATTACTTGCATCTGGTGCAACGATTCAGCAAATTAATTAGACACTATGTGGACAATGTGATATAACATGAAAATAAGCACTCACATTAAAGTGATAAAAATGTTTGAGTTCCTTCAAATGTAGAAAATTAAGAAAAAATTGTGGCAATTTTAAATATACACAATTATATACATCACACACCACACTGTAGGGAAATAGAAAGCACTATATGAAATACAATTAGCATTTAAGAGAAAGATAAATGCCCATAATAATATAGATAGTATTAAACACTCACTGAAAACAAGTMATTTGAAGTTTTATCATGGATTTGAAACTTGCACACAACCATGTYAGACCCGAACAAGAAATATAAATGGAAAAGATAGACTCAAGAATGCACAATGAACTTCATAAATCCACATTACGTTTCAACATAATGCTTATGATGTCAAAGTCACTGATGAATGCATACAGCCTCAAGAGAATACATCCATACACGTAGCACAGCAAGAAAAATATACAAACCCAACAAACATTATTCCTCCAAAATGTGCAGACATGATAAAAGCAAGACTAAGCACCCTCCTAAAATACTCACAACTGCAACTAAAAGCATCTGGAAAAATGAACCTAAATTACCAAAGGATGATCGCAAGCATCCACGAAATGACGATGCTCATCTCATCATCGCCGTTGAGCAATTCGTCAGAGTTGCAGACAACGCTAGTGTCTGAAAAATGTCAAGAATTGACGGCGGCGAGTACGCCCAACGGCTCATGTTCAACTCCTGTTATCTCTCTTATTCACAAAAATCGTTACTATAATAAGCAAGGGAATCGTCGAATTGGACACAATTGGAACTCGTTTCTTGAAGTTGACACTTGGGTTGGCATTGGCGTGAAATGGAGGAGGTTGGTGCACCTCTAATCCGGACGGAAGAGCCCCGTCCGGCGAGATGCCATTTTTATGCAAAAGGGGATCGGGACCCCTTTTTTCAGAAATTTTTCGATTATGAAGATTGGGAATGGGTTTAACAAAATTTGATGTGAGGACGGGTAGATTGAGTCTACTGGAGGAGGAGGCTACGAATTGCAGGTCGCTGGAGAGCGGCGAGGAAAGAACCAGAGGTTTCGAATTGCAGGTCGCCGGAGAGCGTTCTGTGCAAGAAAAATGAGAAGGGGAAAGTTCTGTGCAAAAATCGAGACTGGGCTGGTGAAATGAGAAAATACACGTAATTACCAAAATGACATCGGATGTCCAGAATTACCAAACTGCCACCGGATAAATGCTGGAAAAAAGTACTAAAATGATCGGTTAGGATGCATTCTCATTTCTCACCTACGGATCCATTCTCAAGTGATCCTATACCTATATATATATATATATATATATATATATATATATATATATATATATATATATATATATATAAGTAACTAATATTTTTTATGGGACAAACTATTATTTCTTAAACATAGTAACAAATAATATTCACCGAGAGTTCAAATATTACTACTATACCATAGCAAGGACTTCATTTACTCATAACCCATAGATATTAAAAATCAACAGAAACATGCATGCACTTTCAAGATGAAAGAAAGAATCTATAATTGAGGACAAAATTATTGTTCCATTGAGGAGGGAAAATTTCATTTTTGGTACATTATGTTGGCCACTTTTCAGAAAAGGTACGTGATGTTGGCCAGCATCAAAGTACATCCACTAAGTTGGCAAATTCATCAAATATAGTACATTTTTATTACAAATACTGACGTGGCAGAATTATTTAATTTCTTATCATTTTTCATTTAAATTTAAATATTTAAATGATAGGAAAAAGTCAATTTTATCCTTCTCATTTAAACACTATATCATTCAAAGTGGGAAAATTTCATTTTTGGTACATTATGTTGGCCACTTTCCAGAAAAGGTACGTGATGTTGGCCAGCATCAAACTACATACATTAAGTTG